>PISX010002246.1:0-166329 GCA_004024625.1 Mellivora capensis | reverse complement strand
GGCCATGGCCATCCTGGTTTCGTGGGCTTAGGCCCATGCCTGTGACCGCCCGATTCCAATTGCCCCTTAAGATCTTTTGCTCTTTCTGAGTGTTTTTAACCAGACTCCAAGTCAATGCTGGTCCCCAATCACAGGACATTTTCCTATTGGGGTATTACCTTCCAATGGGTCAGTTCTGGTGGCTCCCTCCCCCTTCTGTTTACCCTCTGATATCAGTCCAATCATTCCCACTCCACTTTACCTTTCCACTGGTGTTGTCTGCCCCTGTAGAAATCCAGAAATGTATAATCCTACATCTCAGGCTGATTTCATGGGTGTTCAGAGTGTTCTGGTAGAAAATTAGCTCACTTTAGGGGACCTGTTGAAACAGGGTCTCCTACTTCTCTGCCATCTTGCCCCTCCTCCTCAAATATCTTTTAATAGTAATTACTATTACATGTTCTTGGGAACAACTGATACCCTTAGGTCATTTGGGGTGGGGGTGGTGAGATTTCACAGATAAAAGGTAAAACCAATTAGTGAGAGTCCAAGAATAAGGTGGGAGAGGAAATGGTAATTAAATTAGGTTTTTAAATATATCACTTGTTCCCTATTTCTATAATAATTCAATGTCTAGGTGGAAGCAGATGGTTTGATTAGATTTTTATGGCACCTTTAAATGGTGCAGATTTTTTTTTTCTTTTTCCCTGTGGGTGCTTGAGGGAAAATAACAATCAATGTAAATTCAATTTTCCTAAATGTTTGCTAAAGTTCATAGAATTACTAAACATGGCTTAAATTTGCCTCACTGAGAGTTTCACTCAAATGATTAAGCTTCAGTTTTAGATGACCCATGAGGGCTATCAAGTAAAATACTAATCTGGACTTAGGTAAGGAGAGGCTGATTCAAAAACTATTGCAACTTGTGAGGTGAGTTATGGTAATAAAGGAAGGGGGGCTATGGCAATAGGGGAAGGAGGATTTTGTATATAAGGAGAGGAACTAGTTTAAAATAGAGGGAAAGAGACTATTGCCATAGAAAGAACACTCCAATCATAAGATCTAGAATTTTCTCAAAAGTCAGGGAGAAAGGGCTTTTCCTGTATTGGGAGCAGTAAATAAGGCTAGAAAGAACCAGGGGTGAGCGTGCAGGATGATCAGGTGGTAGGATCACACAGCTGAGCAGGATTTTTATTTTTATTTTATTTATTTATTTTTTTTTTTGTCAGCTCATTTTCATTAAGGGGTTGTTATGCAATGCTTGCATAAGCTTAAGACTGAACCAAAGTTCAGGGGTTCCAGGGAGGGAGAAGCCTGATTAAAGTGGGGTTAAATCTGAGGACATTTTCTTAAGATTGAACAGTAGGAACCAAACAGTTCATCATTTTATGAGACAAAGGCAATTTGCAGGGTCTGCACCAGGCCTTGTCATAGGTAATGAGGGTTCACTCTCAAGTCTTTGCTAAATCATATGTGAAGGGTTGTTCTTGGCAGTAAGGCATTTTCAAAACAAAATAAAACAAAACAAAAACTGAAAAGATGGAGACTTTCTTAAGTGTTACTGTTTTCCAAGAATACAGGGCTCAGGTAAAGCTCAACATTGTTAGGGCCCACTCAAGCCAAGCAAAAATGAAAATGTTGTCTTGTTTATCTAAGATTTCTATATGACACATTGTTCATAACTGCAAAATTGTTAATTCTCCCAGAAGCAGTCAATGTGTATGTTTGTTAGGAATTTCTTATCTTTTCTTTCTTTTTTTTTCTGTTACATTCTTAACAGTAAGAAAATATTAGATTGTTTTAGTATCCCTTTGTTCACTAATTTATTTGTTCAGCAAATGAATCTAATATAGTGACATAGGAAGGAGTCTGGAGATGGATCATGTTCGGTCACTGGACTGTAAACAGGAGATGGGAAGATTTTTCAAAGGACACCTGAGATTTTATTAATGAAAGCAGGTTTTTGGCTTCCCCACCAACCTTGCAATCACTTCTTAAGCCTCAGTTGTTAAAGGACCCTGCTTTAGTGCCTTCCACCCCCTACGGGTGTGAGCTTTGGTCTGAGTAAAGAGAAGAATATCAAAGAAGAGCCTGCCAAGCACTCTCCACCTTTTCTCAACATTTTAGGATAACACCTGCTGCTCTTTAGGGTTCGGCTACTTTTCATGAGAAGTAATATTGAGAAACTGATGGACCCAGGTTCACCTTGGATGTTATCACTCTAATAAACACATCATTACTATTGCTTTCTTTTTGGTATGATAATCCAAAGTTTTATTATGCGGTGGTATATCTTCCTGAAAAACTGTTAATATAAACATAGCAATGTGCTTCCCATGTTAAAGGGATTGTTTGTTTTATGAAGAAAATTACCCACATTGCGGGGCGCCTGGGTGGCTCAGTGGGTTAAAGCCTCTGCTTTTGGCTCAGGTCATGATCCCAGGATCCTGGGATCAAGCCCCGCCCAGCGGAGCAGAGAGCCTGCTTCCTCCTCTCTCTCCCTGCCTGCCTCTCTTGCCTACTTGTAATCTCTGTCTGTCAAATAAATAAATAAAATCTTACCAAAAAAAAAAAAAAAAAAGAAAAGAAAAGAAAATTATCCACAGAATTTATTTGGAAATAACTGTACCAAATGGAGTTGTAATTTAGAATCATTGCAATAGGTTTAGGTGCATTGAAGAACCCCAAATGTGATGATCACTGAATGGTAATTGAACTTGCTAGCCACAGTGGGAGTCTGGGCTTGTTTGGTTGTCTACACATCCCGTCTTCTTCTTTGTTCTATGAAGAGATAGAAGACAAAGATGAAAATGTTTGGTGTGAAGAAAAAAATAATTTTAACGTTAAGTACCATGAATTTTTATCTCCTCTAGATGTCATAAGAATGTCAGTGCCAGCTTAGGAACTTTATGAACTAGACATTCAGATGATGGAGTGTCAGGCAAACACTTTGAAGGGAATAGAAAATTGAGTCCCTTGCCAGCCTTTGGGGTAGTAGTGTGGTTTGGTGCATATGAATTTGCAACTACAGATATGTGAGAAGCTTATGGTGCTTTATTTCTTTAAATCAGACTAAATCAGTTTCCATCTCTGCTTCGTGACACCCGGAAGTTAAATTTTAGATCAGACTTTCTAAAGATTTCAGGTGACCTATGTAGCTTATGCAGAGCAAAGCATTCATGAATGGCCACTCCAGTTTCAATTCACACAGATGACCCCAGTGAGCTCATTACTGAAACTCACATGCAATGATGTGGATGGAACTAGAGGGTATTATGCTAAGTGAAATAAATAAATCAGAGAAAGACAATTATCATATGATCTCACTGATAGGAGGAATTTGAGAGGCAGGGAAGGGGGTTATCGGGGAAGGGAGGGAAAAATGAAACAAGATGGGACTGGGGAGGGAGACAAGCCATAAGAGACAATCTCAGGAAACAAACTCAGGGTTGCTGGAGGGAGGTGGGTGAGAGAGATGGGGTGGCTGGGTGATGGACATTGGGGAGGGCATGTGCTGTGGTGAGTGCTGTGAATTGTGTAAGATTGATAAATCACAGACCTGTACCCCTGAAATAAGTAATGCATTATATGTTGAAAGAAAGAAAGAAAGAAAGAAGAAAGAAAGAAAGAAAGAAAGAAAGAAAGAAAGAAAGAAAGAAAGAAAGGAGAAAGACTTCAATTGATTTAGATTTTCACAAATGCTAGGAAGGTGATTGTGTATGGTCCTTGAGAGGAGAAAATAAGGCAATACTTTTTGGAATGGCAGAGGAGAAAATACAGAGAACAAAGTACAAATAGCTCTGGTTCTTTCACAGCAGAGAAAACAAAATATAAATTACCATCTGCATACATTTTTCTGCCACCTTGGATGCTCAACTATTTCAAGGGGATTACTGAATTACCATCCTCTCCCTTTATCCACTGTGAAGGAGGCAGATGGGTGGGGGGAAAAAATCATATAATTGGATTCCTGGTCAGGTCATTTACTTAGTTAAGTATAATGCACATACTTTTTTACTTGATTAGGGTAGAGTGATTTCCAGGATCTAGGAAAAAATAGTATACATCATCTCCAAATAATGGTAATTCCAAGGTAAGCTGGGTAGAATATGGCAGCATGTCTGGAAACTGGAGGTGAGGAACCAAAGAGTAAACTCTATCCATAGGACTAAACAAACGTCTGTCCTGGTGTCAGAACAGAATCAATCAAATGTTAAAGACCTTATTTTACGGAATGAAGACAATATACAAATTGCATATTTTTTAATGGTTTGGAGATGTGCTTTATGTTGGGAAATGCATTTAATACTTAGAATCTTTAAAACTTTTAGTGCCTTTCAGAAGCCAAACAAGCATTTTCTGATAGAAATAAGACAAACATGATATATTTCCTATGGGAGGCTTCAGGTATGAATCAAGATCCACAAGTGTGTACACAATACTTTAACCTGGGGACACAGCAGTATGAGTTTAAGATTTTGGTGCTTATGCTTTAAGCTTTAAATTAAAGGCCAGCTTACTTGTTTACGGAGCTTTCCTTATACCATTCTTTAACAGGTTGAACCTCCAAGGTGTTAAAAATAATAGCTTCTACCCAGCTAATTCCTGTGGGGAGTGTGAAGATGACAAAGGATATTTGGAAGAGGAACTTCGCATCCAAATCCATCAGCTGATCATTGTTGTTTCATTCCTGTATGCTTTATGTTTCTCAGTGTCTTAAGAAATAGTGTTTCTTCTCTAGCCCCAGTCAAGTAAAATTTAATTGCTTATGTCCTGACATTTTAGTTCATTCAATTTCTCCTGCAAGTGAGCTAATGGCCCCTAGTGGCAAGATGAGCAACAGAAGCAAGGGAGGGGGTTGACCTCTGAATCAGAAACACCTTTTCCTGTTTCTGTGCCTTAATAACTTTGAGATTGTTCAGTCATTTAACATCTCTTGGTTACTTTCATCTTACTACAAATAGTATTAGTGGTCTGTTAATAATGTTTGCATCCAGGTAGTACAGGGTGATCACAGTGACCAATAGAGATACAGTATATAAAGTAGGGTGCAAATAAAAGACCTAATCCAAGTAAAAACATCTGGCTGGATTTAGTTAATCACCCCAGGCATTTGAAAATTTGTTAGCCAAAATGATCCTGAAAAGATAAAGCCAGAAAAGACAATTTTAAGGAGAACCTTGAATAAATGTTACCATGGGTTTCCGTGAAGCTGACTCAGTGAATATGTACCTTGTGTGGTAAAATCATTTGAGATAATTCTTTGTTTGTCTTCCAGTACTTTCCTTCTCCCACTTAGTCAGATGGGACGCTAGGCACTCACTTGCCTCAGGGGAGGGTTGTAATAGTATAATAGGAGTCTTCAATTTTACTTCCTGGTTTTGTTTTTCAAAACTTAAACTCACTGAAAAGATTATGTGAAATTATCTTCAGAATTATCAGAAGAGCTACTGCCTCTGAGGTAGAGCTACTGCCTCTGAAGTAGTCATTAGATTACTTCTAAGGGATTACTGGAGACCAGCAAGGGGCCAGGGATCTGGGGGTGGGGAAAATGAAAAGTGGACACTTTGATCCTGGCATCACGTTGAGGAGTAGAAAGAACTCAAGTAAGAAACAGGTTGTCTGGGGCTCCAGCTTTCCTCAAGTTTATGCAAAAGTTGCAGAGCCATGTGAACTAGACCAATAAATCAGTTGTCAATAAGGTATGGGCTATTCATAACAACCAAAGGGGTCTCCCCAGGGCCCCCCAAAATCAGTCCATTCTTCCAAGAAGGGTCACCTCCAATTGGTCTCAGTTGTCTTCTTCACCAACATAATCAGTACTTACTGTGAAAATTAGGTTCATTTTACAAAATGTGCTCATTCTTGCCTCATGAGTTATGAGGTGTTTTAAAAACCAAATTAAATAATAAAAAGGAAGTCAATTGAATTGGCAAATACACCTCTTCTTTCCTGCCAAAACTAAGGAAGACCCAATCTGACTGCTTCAGCAGATTTAGGACTTAATTATTACTAATCGTTCAATCACATCTATTTAAGACATCACACCAGTCAGTCAGTTAATATTTATTGAACATCCTCCATGAACATAGCATAGGGCATGGGAATAATTTAATTATTACATGGTAATTGAATTAATTTGTAATATAAATAGTTGTTAGTCTGTGGGCCTAACGTGCCCAAATAAAGCAAATCTCAAAACCATGCATGAATGAATCATTTCCCCAACAATATTTTAATTACAGTTACTAATAAGTAGCAAAATGAATTTAATGGAATCATCTCTTTTCATGTAAAATCATGAAATTTTAAAGCTCAAAGTGACCTTTTGTGACAGGATTTCTTTTCCTTTAGTGTTGGGTTCTTGGTCACACCCCTTCGAAGAATGAAGAAGTAGAGCAGACAGAGCTGTGGGCAGCAAAGCAAGGTTTATTAAGTGATAGCAGTGTTAGTACAAAGCTCCCTAAGAGAGAGGGGACCCAAGAGGGTTGCCACTGGAGTTTCTAAGTCTGGGGGTTTTTATGGGCTTGTCAGTGGGATGTTTTGATCTGATTAATTCTCCAGGTGCCTGTCACCCAATCAGGTTTTAGTCATCTATCACGTGGGAAAGGGTGGAGGGATCCTGACAAGGAGGTGTAAAATCCTTTTAAGGATGGTCCTCTTAAGGCAGAGCCCCTTGTCCCTGCCTGCCTTTCTTCTAACTATCCTTCAACACTTTGAGAGTAACTCTGACATCCCTCTCCAGAAGTATGAATGACTGAACCAGAAACTTACTTCCTGGCCACAAAGTTCATGAAAAAAGGATTTGAACCCAGGATTTCTGTCTTCTGGCCTTTATTCTTCTTTTTACCTTATGAGCCTGTATTATCTCTGTAAATATGACCTTATCTGGGGTAATTACACCTGAAGAAAAACTAGCCTGAATGCTAATATTATTATAACAAGCAATATTTACTGAGTTTTTATTATATGCGAGTCACAGCACTGCCTGGATTTTCTCATCACATTTGAAAAACAATTCTATGAGATAAGTAACATTAGTGTTCTGCTTCTATATGTTAAACTAAACTGAGCTAAACCTCAGAGGCAAGGAGTCAAGTCTCATGTCTAGTAAGAGGAGGATTTTCTATTTGAACATAGGCAGTTAGACATGAAAGCTCAACCTAATGGGATGCAGTTTCTTAAATTATAGAAAATTGACCATATTAATGTGTTAGTTATTTATTCATTTGGCAAACTATTAGGTCCCAAAACCAGATTTCTAGTAGTTGGCACAGATTTAGGCACCGGAGCTGGGCTACAAATGAGAGGAATAAAGCCTATTACCTTCATGGATTTTGTATTCAACTCTTTGTTAGATATTTTTAGAGTGTGAGGAAGAATGCCAGGGTTGGTTATCTCAGTTGATAGTAATGAAGGATTGATTGTCGGAAGAAAGGCCAGCAGGGACAAGGGGCCTCTGCCCTAAGAAGAAACCACCCTTAAAAGGATTCTAACCCTGGAAAGAGCCCCACACCCTTTTCCAGGAGGGTTAATCAGATCAAAACAGCCCACCAAGTGCAAAAAACCTCTTAGACTTAGAAACTCCCAGTGGCAATCCTCTCAGTCCTCTCTCCCTTCAGGAGCTTTGTACTGTTGCTCAGTAAACTTTGCTTTGCTGCCCACTGCTTTCTGTTTGGTTTATCTCTACAGTCTTCAAAGCTGGGTGGCCAAGAATTTGGGGCACCAAAGGAAAAGAAATGAAACAATAGGAGGAAATGTAGGGTAAAAAAATGCCAGTGAGGAAGCAGGCCACACAGCTGCACAGCCAGGCTTCTTGAGTGTGCGTGTTGCAGCAACAAGGCTGGGACCCTTGAGAGTCTAGTAATCTGAGGTGGGATCCCATAAACTAATGGTTTTGAGATTTTGAGGATTTGGTGTAGTCACCCTTCTGCTCTGACTGACTTTCTAAGTTTCTGGATATTTCCCCAAACTCCCAGGAGAGCATTTGACTAGATCACTTATCACTGTGTGAGGTAGAGCAGGCCTGTTAGCCCGAACAGCCATGTCAGGTCACATCACTGCCAGTGGCCAGCTTCCAGATGGCCGCCATCTCCGTCCAGTGCTGGCTCTGGCTGACCAACTCTGGCAGGGGTGCAGGATCATGGTATTAGAACAGAAAGTGAGTTATGGGATGATGTGGCTCCAAAGCCCTGCCCAGCATAATTGCCATATTCCAATTCTATAAATGACAGACTTACTCATGATTACTTTGGCTACCTAAAGCAGTTCATTCCTTTTTTTTTTTTTTTTTTTTTTGAACATTTGCTTAGAATTAGATGAGACCTGGGTAGGTAGAATTTAACAAAAATCACATGATTTGCATTCAAACTATACTTATCTCGGCCAGATTCATTTTGTTGAGAGATAAAACATAAATTTCACACAAATTGACAGTTTTTATTACTTTTACAGAAACTTTCCTGAAGGTCATTCTTTCCGTTTATATACACTGCATTATTAAGTATTAAAAGTTGAAGATTCAAAAATAAAGGAGAGTCCCATCCCCAAAGTGCCCTAGAGAGTCAGTCAAGAAAGTAACCTGGGGGGTATACACAGCATAAAGCTGGTATTTTCTGAAGCTATAGATGGAAGCCAGGGAGAGGTTAGGAGTGGTTTCCAAGAGACAGTAACACCTAACTACACCCTGACAGACACAATAAGGAAGAGGAGAGAGGCTTCCTAAGCAGAGAAGGTACACAAATTATCAGAGAGACAAAAGAAAGCAAAGCACCTTGGGGAAACAGGAAGTGATTCAGCACAACAAACAGAAAAAGTTTGGTGGTAGTAAAATCACAGTAAGTTCAGAAAATTCTGAAAAGTTGGAAAGGGAGAGTAGGAGCAAGGATGCTGAGAATATAGTCAAGAAAGAGGTTAGGATGACAGACTTTGGAATAGAAAAGGAAGGAAATGAGAAGGCACTGCATTGATCTTTTGGGAGAAAATAAGAGTATTGAGTTCTCATGGTGCTAGTTGATATAGGAGAACAAATTTATTGGGCAAAATGGAAAGGGAGAGCTGGAGTGTTGGGGCTTTGATGAGAAATCTTGAAGCATGATTTTTTAGATGCAGAAACAGTTCCAGGTGATGCCAAGTTTGGGGATGTGGTTTATAAAAGGCAGAGATTGAGGATGAAGAGCTGAGATGAAAATATTAAGGCTGAGTTGTTATAAGGAATACAGCACAAACATGAATTAAGCTACTATGAGAGAGGACATAGAAACAGAGAGAAAAACTGTGAGCTGATCCTAGAATCTTCAGTGGAAAGTAATCCAGAATTTGCCAAGATAGATGGAGGGTGTCTTGGTTAGAATGAATAAATCTTGAAGGAGGAGAAATATTTGCAGAAGAAATAAAGGGAATTATTGTAAGGAAATAGTGTGTAGAAGCAAGGAGAATAGGGAGGAGCTGTGCAATAAGGAAAGCAAGATTTGGTTGCATCCAATAGGTGCCATCCACACAGAAAAAGAGGTAGACAAAAGGTAAAAAATAACAACCACAGTTCCTGATCTGAAACCCTTGGTGCCAGATGTGTTCTGGATATCATACTTCATTTGGAATTTAGGTAAGTTATAGTGGGTAAATACACTGTATATTATGCAGCAGGATCAGAAGAAAAATGACTCTCCAATCAAACACTTCGTATGTCTGTAGCAAGATGTATGGCTTTTCATACCACATAAGATAAAAAGCAATTTTAATAATAATCTGGCATCAGTTCGGGCCAAGTTTCCTCATCAATCAGTTTTCCATAAACTTAGAAAATGTGTCTGATTTTCCAAGTTTTGGAGGTTTGGGAATTTGGGAGACTTTGGAAATGTGGGTAAGGGTTTATGGATTTGCAGGTCTTAAAGCCAGAAGCTTTTATAGACAACTCTCCACACAAGGTCTACCTCATATCTCAGCATTGACCGATTGAGTCTCGACTGCATATAATACCTCTGTAATGTAGGTATAATCTCATATATAAAGAAGATATAACAATGTGATCTATTTTATTAGATTTTGGGGAGCATCGACTCTAATAATTCATATAAACCACTTATCTCAGTGTCTGATACACATGTGCATATTATCAGTAGATTATTATTAACTTTTATTGTATTAATAAAAGCAGCCTTAAGCAACCCGATTTTTGCTTCCTCTTTTCTGAATCTGCTCTGACCCTACTGGTTTTGCAAAACATAGCAGTTTTCCCATTAAAAAAAAAAAAAATGCAACCCTGTTGTGTACTCCCTTTACCCAAAGTAGAGGAAGACCATTCCAGAAGGAATCTCTCACTCTCTTCCTCTATCTAGTAGAGACCTACAGACATTCTAAAATATGACTTTGTCCTCCACGTTGAGTAATTTATAATCTTTTCATACTTTCCTTCCAAAGGAGCATTCCCTTACCCATGGGGGAGAGACAAGAAGGGAAGGGAAATTTATTCTTATTATTTGTCATTAATGACATGGATTCTCAACTGATTTATTAATTTAATACCATTTCTTTGTGACCTCTTTATTAGGCATTGAGTTATATGTTGAGAATTGAAAGATGAACAGAATGGATAGTCCTTGGTTTTAAGTATATCATAGTACAAAGAGATAGAAATGTAAAGAAATAATTTCAGAGGAAAGAATACTTGTTTCAAGTGTTGAACAGGATGTAGAGGAGGCCATGGAATCATGGAGCTAGAGATGATGGTGCAGGTTGTGCCCATACTGAGGGGTTTAGGCTTTATTCTATAGGCAGTGGCCAGTACTGAGCAGATGAACAAATAGAGTACCTTGTAGCCTCCTCCCTTCTTTGAAACCTCTGTCAGACCTTAAATGCCATGGATTCCTTTGTCTGGTTGCATGGTATTATTAATCATGAGTGAACATTCATTTCTTCTCTCTTTCTCTTTCACACACACACCAGATACTGCGAATGCTCACTGTACATACCACACATATTTCCCAGCATGAGATCTAAAAATCAGTTGAGACTTTTTTTTTTAAATCTACATGATTTAAAATGCAATCACTTCAGCTCACCATAGGTAAATGCTTAGGTCTCCCCTCTCTAATTCAGACACTGACGGACATACCCAGAAAATCATGTGACATCTTTAAACTTGATAATTTAATCCTTGAATTGAGAAAGGCAGTTGTCATTGATAGTTCTGGTTGATTGTGAAAATTACCATCTTCTGAACCTAAAAGAAATCAGGCATAGCCTAACATAATGAGCAGGTCCTTATAAAGATTTTTACTTTTTAAACTGATGTGCTGGGGTGGCTGGCTGGCTCAGTCAGTTAAGCATTGGAATCTTGATTTTGGCTCAAGTCATGATCTCAGGGTCATGAGACCCAGCCCCGTGTCAGGACTCTGTTCAGGCTCCATCTGTCCTGGGTATGGAGCCTGCTTAAGATTTTTTTCTCTCTCCCACTGCCCTTCCCCTCCTCTAAAATAAGAAGATAATAAAATAAAATAAAATAAAATAATGTCTGGAGGACATAAGAAATCTCCCTCTCCCCCAATAATAAAAAGTCTATGCACCTTGAAATTAAAAAGATCTGGGTTAAAATCCCAGCTTCACCATTCACATGTTGGTGCCTTTGTAAAAATGTTTTTTTACTACTGACAGTATCGTCACCAGTGAATTGGGTATAGTAATCATAGCCTCATAATATTGTGGGGGATATTTAATAAGCTAATTAAATTTATATTAACTATTAGGGTTTTCTATAATTGTGTAATAAACAATCCCAAAATTTACTGACTTAAGGTAACTGTGAGTCAGAGAGATTTGGAAGGGTGCAGCCAGGATAGCTTGTATCTGCTCCATTGTCTGGAGCCTTAGCTGGGAGGAATCAAAGAGGGGGTAACCTGTCAGCTGGAGGCAGGAATGATCAGGAAGTTTCTTCACGCGAGTCACATGTGTCAATATCTTATGTCTGACAGTTGATCTGACTGTTGGCAGGGACTCTAGTGGGACTGTTCAGCAGAAGACTCCTGTAGCCCCTCCATATGGCCCAGGCTTTCTCAGAGCACAGCAGTCTCAGACTTCTTACATGACTGTTCAGGGCTCCAAAGATGAGTGTCCCAAGAGAACCGGATGGAAACAGTGTCATCATTTCATTCCTAGACTAGGAAGTCACATAGCTTTATTCTGTTCTGGTAACAAACCCATTTAGATGCAAGGGCATGGATATAAGGCCCCACCTCTCAGTGGAAGGAATGCCAAAGTCACATTGTCAGAAGAGTACATAGAATAGGAAATACTGTTGGGGCTAACTTGAGAAATACAATCTGCCACGATAACTGACACATGGTAGTTCTTAATAAACATGGATTTCCCCCTTTCATACTAGCCATGACCATTTAACCAAGTTTCTGATCAAGGGAATATACATTTTGTGTTCCTTAATTCAGCCAGCAAATACTTACTTATTTAATACCAACTATGAGCATTATTACAGGGGACCACTGTTTCTTGGGTTTATAGTATGTACCAGGCACTATTTGAAGCACTTTAACTACATCATTTATTTGATCACCATAACATACTAACAAGGTAGGCATTGTAGGTGACTGTCTTTTAAAAGAGGAGCAAACTGAAGTTAAGAGAAATTAAGTGACTTTCCTATGTCAGTCACTAGGCCGAGATCAAACCAGAGTAATGTGGCTCCAGAGAGAACTGTTTTAACCACTCACTACATTTTGTCCTGTCTTCACCAATATTTAAATCCAAGATTGTGGTGCGTGAACTTACTGATTTGTGACATAATAATAATACAAATTATATTAAATTATCACATATATACAATTATATTACACATATAAATAAATTGATTTTGTTTAAAAGAGTAAAATGTAGCTCTTCTGGAAGGTCTCAGAAGGATGAATATCATATTCATATATTATTACCATGGAAAGAAACTAATATTCATTAGATGCATTTAACATGCTTTAAGTATGATAGATTATTTTTTCTTGAAAATAATGTTGTATGGTAAGTACTGTTATTCCCACTTCATTGGAGGCAATATTCTCTCCCTCCCTTTATTTATTAATTTATTTTTTAAGAGAGGGAGGGATGTGGGGGTGTGGAAAGGCAGAGAGAGAGAAAGATAATGCCAAGCAGGCTCCACGCCCACCACAGAGCCTGACACGGGGGTACATCTCACAACCCTGAGATCATGACCTGAGCTGAAATCAAGAGTCAGGTGCTTAACCCACTGAGCCACCAGGCACCCTCTCTCTTTCCCTTTTTATTCAATCACTATTTATTGTGCTTCTTCTCTACAGTGTGCACTCAATCAAGATTACAAATACTATAGGGTCCTAGAAGTCCTTGCTCTTAGATATTTTACAGTTTATCAAAAAGATAAAGAAGATAGATAGTTAAGGTAGCAATTATCAGAAAGTCTGTAAAAAATGTTATGATGAGGGAAATCCTAGGAACCATGGAGCCCACTGCAAGAGACCTGGTCTTATCTAGGGATGATCACAAAAACAACTGAAGTTTGATTATGAATAAAGGAAAAACACTAATGGATAACAAAAAGGACCTTCATGTATACTTTAATTTCTTGCCCCCTCCCAATTCCTAGGAGATATGAAAATCTTTATTTTATTGGTGAAGAAATAAGAAGGGAAAGGAGAAGTATTTAGGCACATCCCAGTGTAACATAAAAAAAAAATGGGGATTCATGTCCAAACATTTCTGACTCCAAAGCCAAAAGTTTTACTACACAGGGGGCTTCAGAAAGTATAACTGCCTAACCCACCAGCATGTTCAGCACTGTTAGATTGCAGAAATGTAAATTTCTTGACCCCATTTGACCAATGAGAACCATTGAGAGTAAAGCCCCTCAGTTTGTGTTCCATTTACCCTTCAGTTGATTCTGGTGCTCCTGAAGTCTGAGAACTGCAGTTCTAGACATAAAGAGGGAGAGTGACTAACAGTGGGTTGGATGGGTAACAACTCCCATGGGGTTTAAAATCAAAGAGAAAAATAAGACAAGCTTACCAATAATAATAATAATAATAATAATAATAAAAGTGAAGGCTGAAAATTGCCATATTAGTAACCCTACAACTTCATAAGAATTCAGTATAAGGGAATTTGGTGTGCTGTTTGGATAATCAAGAGCGTGACTAGCAAAGACCTACTGAAGATGATGGCATTGAACTGGAAATTAAAGGCGAAGGAGCAGCTTGATAGAGAGTAAGAGAAGCTCTTCTGGAATGAAGCCCTGAGCAATGTTTGACAATGAGCAAGTAGACAGTCTAAAGCCGAAGGGCAGTCTGTGGGCCAAAGCAATGGCAGGATGCTTTTGCATTGTAACAGATCACTAGGCCATGCTCACACACATTAATGCTTGAGAAATGACAGTCTTGTCCACACTGACAGCTCAGTTGGGACTAGTGGGGAAAATAGGTTGAGAAGTAGTGATTTTTTTTTTTTAAAAGTAGTGATTTAATAAACATCTAAGGTTTTATAAATGAGTGTAGGGGAGGAAAGGTGATTTTCCCTCTACAGTTCTAAGTTCTCAGCTGAGACCTCTGCAATAAAAGATTAACAAGAAAAAAATAAAAAGTTTATTAGCATGTATACCTCAGATGTACTTGGGAAATAATGAAGGAAAAATGAATAACTCTCAAATATGACTTAGATTTCAGGCTTGCATACCATCTTCATGTAGAAGGGGTAGGCTTCCTAGAGGAAAGTGACTAGTTTTCAGGAAAGATGAACAAGCCCTTAGAAGAAAAGATAGGAGGTATGATAGTTCCGGACAGTTTATCTGGGTATGGTGTGGACTTCTAATCTCATGATAAGACTCAATCTTCCTTAGTTGATAAAACTCCTGGTGAAGTGGTTTATGACAATTGATTCCTTTTGGAGGGTCTGTCTCTAGGCAGATAAGAAGAGTTCAGAGAACGTGTCTCTCTCTATTAGTTGTTTTTCAAGTGCCTACAGCTTAAAATACTCAACATACCAAGGTGCCATATTTTGGAATGGCAAATCTTACACTCCCAAAGTGATATTTTTGTGTGGCACATTCTGCTACCTTCATGAAGAGACTGAGCCCCAGTAAGGTTAAATGAGTTGAAAATACCACACAGAGATTAAGCAGGGATTAGAACCAGGACGTCTTATTGCTTTTCTACATCAAAGTCAAGGAAACAAATTTGCAGACACTATGGATCAACTCTTCAGGCCAGAGTTACTGAGAATAACAGAAATAGGAATGGAAAGGAGAGATGGATAAGAGTAACTTGGTAGAATTTATTAGAATATAAACTCTGTACAAGCCTTCAGGCAGACACGTAGATCAGAAACAAATTTAAAAAGTCATATTTAAGAATTTTCTTAGAAAAAGATCCCCATCCAAATAATATCATTACTTGAAAGAGGAAAAAATAATAATTCAATAGGCTAAAACCATCTTGAGATGAATCATACTCCAAAGCTATAGATCCTAGTGTGGACTGTTCTATTTCTCCCTCAAACTGAAGAGATTCAATATTAATAACTGCTTAATTACAAAGATTGCTATCTGGACATGTGAAGTCAAGAGTGGTACTACTAAAGGAAACAAGGAAAGAAGCAGTGCTCTGGGGTAGCCTGGACTCTCAGAAGCTATAGACATACTGCCCCCTTTCATAACCACTGCCAGGGGGCCTGGGAGGAAGGTCAAGTCAGCTAAAGGGAAAATAAAAGGAGAAACTAAGAGGAGATAGACCAAAAAGGCAACAGAAAAAGACAAATTTTCAGACAAAAATGTGCAAACTAAGGAGAAAGAGGAAGCAAAAAGAAAAGAGGCAGCAGTGACTAACCAAGAAACTTAATCAAGTAGGTGTACAAGAAAATAGTCACAAAACCCAGGGAGAAACCAGCTTCTAAAGAAGCAGGAAGGCTTCAAAGAGGCCACATGAGATTCACATCACACTTTTCAGGATTATCCACACTCCCTGTTCCTCCCTTCTCCCTCCAAAGGAATATTTTTCTCAACTGTTTTGTAAATATAAGTTTTAATAGCTACATGAAGGCATTTTTTTCCTCATCTCATCCCATTTTTTAAGTATATTTTTTAAAAACTTAGTGTAACTGCTTTGAGAAGTTAAATTTTATGCTGAAGCATTTTTTTGTTTTGTTTTGTTTTGTGTTTTGGTGCATATGTATCATGTGCATCAAATACGAGTATGTGGAATTAATAGAGCTTTTGTCTTGTGTATCAACTTAACATTTCAATATTTAATTCAGAGAAAAAGAAAGTTGGAAAAGCAGTGTTCAATAGGAGAGAATTGTAAAGATATGGAAAAGTCAGCATGATTTGCATCCCACACACAAATTGGGGCTGTAAACTTTGTGTAAATTAGCACACACATCTATTTCTGGCATGTTACATGCAAGTTAACATATTTTATATTCCAAATAAACAATGAGAAACATGGACATTTCCAGTTAAGAGAATTTCAATTCTAGGAAATGACCTTTCCAGGCTGGTGAATATAAAATATCGAGGGCATTCAAGAAACAAATAGTTGGCACCTAGGGAAATTGGAATATTTAAAAATATGCCTTGAAGAGCTAAATGACCTTTACTTTTTCTCACTAAATATAAAATGCTCACCTGCGTCCAGATTACACATTTATCGGGAAAGTTAGATTTGAGGTGTTCAAGCATTTAGACTTAGGGCATTTAACTTACCAAAACTCATAGTATTGAAAATGAAGAGGAGTTTTCCTGGAAAAATTTTTATCTGTACAGCTAGCGCCCCAGGAGAAAAACAAATGGAAATTCACTATGATCTAATACACTTAGATAAAACACAAAGCACCCACCACCTCCATGTGGCAAACAACTTTGCAGTTATAGGATGTAGCTTCCCTTTTTCTCTAATTTGGCCAAGGAATTAGGGAGCTATATTAGGCATAGGAGCTATCGTGACGTTTCTATATTGTTAACACCATATTTTGATCAGCAAGTAATTAATTAGAGGTGCTTCTCTAACACCTCTATTGTAGGGTCATGGATTTTTGTCAAGCATTTATTCTTCAATATCAGAAAATTATTATTCCTCATTTATATGCTAAAAATGAATAGTGCTTGCTTAATAAATAGGGAAAAAAGTCTAAATTTCTTTTAAAATTATTATAAAATGCAGACTTTTCTCTTGTCCTCTTAGAAAAGGGCCCCGGTAGAGTTTGAGTAGTTTTTCTATTGTCCGAGGTCTTGTTTTCCCCGGGGTTTTGTTTCAGAATCCCTTTGGTAGTGGCATTAATGCACATGCCCACTTATTTAGATCATTTGAATGTTTTTCATCTCAAATTATTCAACTGATGCTTCTCTTACTGCATTCAAAGCACAATTATCAATGTGAGAAATGATATAATATAAAAATAGTAGCAGGGACTACTATCGGAAGAGAAGAGTATGGAGTGGAATGGAAGGAGTCTTGGCAGCAGTTTAAAAGGCTGCGGAGCTCAATTCCAACTCCTTCAAGATGGATAGCATGGTCTCATTGGTATTTCGAATATACACTATAATTGTTTATGAGGGGGGCTTGACTTTCTGTAGGGAATGAGTAATGTTATTCCTCAAAGAGCTCTAAGCAATTAAGACTATTAGAAGGAAAGTAAAGATATTTGCATAACCTGTATAGTTTCATTTCAAAAATATTTAAGTAAATGTAAGGGTCTGGTCTTCATTTTTTTTTTTAATCTATTTATTTATTTGTTGGAGAGAGAGAGCACAAGCAGGCAGAGAGGCAGGCAGAGGCAGAGAGAGAAGCAGGTTCCTCCCTGAGCAAGGAGCCCGACCTGGGACTTGACCTGAGCCAAGGGCAGCGGCTTAACCGACTGAGCCATCCAGGCATCCCAGGGCCTGCTCTTCAAAGTGCAGCTCTAAAATCCCTATTTTTTTTTTTAAATAAAAAATTAAGTATAATCTGTTATCTTTTCTGATTTGCTGCAGGGGTAATAGTGTCTTCAGTTGTAGTGGGTGGCTGGAGGCAGGGAAGGATTGGAGTGGAAATTGAAAATAAAAGAATGGACCCCAGCACAAAGTAGCACCAATGCCAACTGGCATATTTGCTATGTAGCAAGAGAATGCTGAAGGTATATATGTCATATCCCCCAAGGGAGAATCACAGGGTCCTAACACAAAGCTAATGCAACTCCAGGAGCTACTATTTGTGGTTGAGGAAAAAGAAATTCAAATGAGGAAAAGAGACATTTCTATGGCTTCAAATCTGTGTCCCTGCCCAGTCGGTCTTGTGTTAAAGACAATTTAATAAAGAAAAGCATCTTGATCTCAGATCTCAGATCAATTTTCTCTCACCTTATTAACCCATCCCTTGCTCATGTCTCTCATACTGGAAAAGAATAACAACAAAACAAAACCCAAAACCCGTCAAAATCCAGGTCACTAAGGTAAAACGTTGCCAGTGAAGATTAAGGAAGTCCCCTGCAATAGAGAAAGTAGGTCCCATCTTACATCAAAATGTCTCTGCGAGAAGGGAGCTCAAAGTCAGCATTCTTAGCAATGCAACAAGTTCCAGAAATGAGCTGGCAAAATTGGCCTTTTGTGGGTTTTTATTTTGTTTTAAATTGACAGGGTGTAGGTATATAGTGGGGGCGTCAGTAGGGTGAGGTCTGGAGCTGACAACCAAGAAAGAGTTCTTGGGACATCTTTGGTGCAAAGTGGTGGTTTTATTAAAGCCCAGGGACAGGACCAGCATAAAGAGCTGCAGCATGGGGGCTGTGAAGGGTGGCTGGTTATATACTATGGGGTTGGGAGAAGTAAGGAAAAAGGAGGTTTTCAAAAGGATTTCTTATGTTAAAGAAGACTCACAGGATACCAGAGGCCTTGCGATTGTCAAGTTAACACTGTTTTTCCCTCTGGCAAGGCATTAACAGTAAAATCCTCGGGAGCTTCCTGGAAGAAATTACACTCTGCCCAGCCCACTTCAAGTATCTGGTGATGGGCTGCAGGTTATAAGGACATGTAATTGTATTTACATTTCCCTCTGGAAACTAGCCCATTGAAAGAAAGGCTTTGCTCCTGTAGATTGCTAAAACAGTAAACTGAGGGAGACTTGTGTCTTGCAGGATTGTGATCTCTGTAAGTTAACTATTTGTTTTTCTTTTCTCTTCTTTTGCTTTAGGGCAGCCAGGAGTCTGAGGAATGTCATATTTATGACACATGATATGGAGGGGGGAGTTGAGGGGTGTCAGCTTCCCTTCTGTTCCCTCATCAAAATGTTCTTAAGTTTGTTCACAAGGATCCCCCAAAGCCAGACATGTAAGTTGTGGCATATTAAACCATTCTTTCACAGTCTCTTAAAAAATGTGCACAGTCTCTTAAAAAATGTGCACACTCGATCCCAGGACGCCGGGACCACTACCTGAGCCGAAGGCAGCTGCCCAACCAACCGACTCCTTCTAAGAATTTGTCCTAAGAAAATAATGTATGATGGACATGAAAGGCCAGAGCAATGTAGATTTCATCAATAAAGAATTTGGTTAAAAATATATTTCCAAACAATACAAGAATAGGTACCTGTTATATGCAAACTTTTAAAAGAATATTTTTGGACCTGCCTGGAAAATGATTATGATATGTTGAGAGAGAAAAAAAGTTAATGAAACATATATAGCAAGCTATCTCATATTTGCAAAATATTCTGTGGATTTAAAGATATGTATATGATATGATGGCATATGACTATTTTAAATCTTTATTCTCTGTATCTGTATTTTCTTTTTTTCCCAATAAATATGAATTATTTGTAAGCCAAATACTAAAGTAACTTTAAAAACAACTTGCCCCAAATAGTTAAAATATTGAGTCTGTGCTCTATCTGCTGACTTTCTGGGGTCATTTCTACCATAACTAGAGTGAACAACTTAGCTAGCCCTCCTTACTTAAGGACTTCAATACAAAGTTGGCCTCCTGGGTTCATCTACTCATTGGGGAAAAAAATACAAAGCACATTACCATAGCCCCTTCTTCTAGTTTACTATCCCCAAGTAGCAGGAGAAAATTTTCCTAGATGTCAAACCTGCCATATTTTATAATATCAAAGAATGATACTCATCAATGTCTCTCTAAAGCTGTGGGTTGGGTAAGGAAGCAGGCAGGGGAATGTCATCATTGGGTCACATTCCCACTCTACTCCCAAACACAGATGTGGGGAGAGAGTTAGCATATCCAGTCTGCTTAATCCTTGCATATTTCTAGGGGAGCCTGGAACCATTACTGACACTTGACTAACCTCTGGAAATGTGGCTCTCAGAATCCTTTTTATGTTACTAATTGATGATGTTGTATATAAGCCTGGAGGGATGGGGTATGCTGTACCAGCTTGTCAGAACTTGTCAACTTGATTTATGCAAACATGAGGATTGGTGATGTTCCTGGTTTCACTGTTGGGATTCTGAATTTCAGTTACCATGTTGGGTTACATAGCATGGTGTGCCTATGTGATCAGCTCTCCATAAAAACCTTGGATCCTGAGACTTGAGAAGGCATCCCTGGACAGAGACAATTTGCATGCATCTCCACAGTTCCCAGATACAGGGAAAAATGCATCTTATATGATCAAAGAAAGAAAAGGATTCAGAACCCAAGCCTAAGTTCTCTGGACTCCTCCCAATGCATACCTTTTTTTTTTCTTTTCATATTGCTACTTCTGCTTCTGGCTGTGAACATAGCCTGCTATGGAGTGTCTTGAGTCTGTGTAGTGAATTAGAAAGCTTCAAGGTTGTAGTCAGACCTCCACAACGTAACCTCCCCACTCCACCCAGAATTCCCTAGCCATATAGTTTGTATTGCCATCCCTACCAAGAATGTATTCAATATTTGTCTAGAAATCATGTTTAACAATCTTAATGAGCAACCGAATGGCCTTCTCTTTTTTGTCATGTGAGGAGAACATTACACTTCTATACCTTTGACTGGGGACCTTACTGAGACACTTGAGAATCAAAATGTTAATGGAACTAGAGAGCAGTGTAAGCAGTAGTGAGATCTTCATCATGGAGGACAGAAGGCCAGGGAGGGGCCCAGGCAGAAGACTGGCCATAGTGACCACAGAGAAGAACAGAAAGAAGCTAAGTGCCTAGGACCCCAGCAGCTGCTTTGGTTCTCTTGGTTCTTTGGTGTCGGTAGATTTGGGGAGATTATTTAGGAGACAAATCACTGATGCTCTATCATTCATCTGATAGTTTTTTGTCCTGAAGCGTTATTGGTTCCTTCCTTGGACATTTGTCCCTTGCTCTCTATATTTTGTTCCTCCAGCTTTTTCTTCTCGGAAACAGTTTTAAATCATTAATCATTTGTTGAAATCTCTGAGATGTTTTGAAATTTTATATACTATGCTTCATGTATAAAGCTACTTCGGTAACATAACATTTTAGCTATTGCTATAGAGCCACTGGAAAATCAACAACTTCCATTTATATATGTTTTTCCTTTGCACACGGGCTTTTCCTATATCGCCTATCTGGGACCATATCTACAGTTGGGTGAATAGAATTTTTCCCGAGCGTTTAGATTTCTGGGAGTTTCCTGAAATGGGATAATCAGAGTGGGTGACTAGACAATATATTTTTGCTTTGTGGGCATTTGGAACGTGAAAACTATGGATCAGATCATAATAATGAGCCAACAAAATGGTGAATTTGGTCATTATTTTTAGATAAATTTAAAACTTTCTCAGAAGAATAAAATTTGAGAAAAAAAGAAAAGCAAATACTCATATTTGAAAAAATATCTTCAAGCAGGTTATTTCATCTAGATCCACTTTATTTGATTAAATTGTCTCTATCTTATTCCTCTGGTTGATATTACCAGAACTATTTTCCAATAGTTTCTCTTCTTTCTTCACCTTAAAATTCAGGCTGAGTATCTGAGTAGGCAGGGAAATAGCTGAACATCTGATTTGTGCTTTGTTATCTGTTCTTTGAAAACAATGGTAGGACTGTTACTATATTTAATGAGAATTCCAATTCAGTCCAGATCAGTGTTCAAATCTTTTCAGCAATGTTCCTTCTATTCTAGAAGAAAGGTATCAATATTTTTTATCATATAATTCTTCAACTTATACGGTCTTTGAATTAGCTTGGACAATTAAATATCATTGGAAGAGAAATTTATATTTGTCACACAATAGTAAAGTTAACCCATCTGACCATTGGAATATTACATACTTTCAGGATGATTACTTTATCTGTCATTCATAGAGAGTTAGGGGGAGTATAGCATGTAACAAGAGTGAAGTTGATCATTTTCTGTAGAATGTTAAGCAATTACATTCTTATTGCCAGTACAGCAAAGAACCACCTGTGTGACTTTGGCTGAGTGACTTAACATTTCTATACTTCAGTTACTTTGACTGAAGAGGAACCATGACAACTTGTAGTGTAATATTTCAGAAAGTGCTGTCTTGACTCAGTTTTGAGGTCATGGATAAAAACTCTCAATACTCCTTTGTGGGAAGTTTGTTATGCCTCCACACCAATCCCTTCCCTTATTAGACTCTAGCACTCCTGGGTAACAACACACACACATACACACACACACTCACACTCACACATCCAACTGCCAGAGATTCCAGATGCCAAACCTCCTTCCTCCTTAGGCCTGCAGAATTATTCAGAACAATCTACAGAAAGCCTGAGAAACCTCTCTAACTCCATCTGGTTTGCCACATAAAAGCTGCATCCTTGGGTTCCATCCTAGATCCTCAAAATGGTGTAAGCAAGCAAATTTTACTGTAACCTCTAGAAAGGTTTATAGGAGAATCCAAGAACTATAGTCCCATTAAGGGTGTATGATAGTGGAATAATATGGATTAGACCAAATAGCTGGAAACCTGATAGGAATGTAGACATTTTAATGTAAGAGCAAGAAGAGGGATCATTACCAATAATCAGGGTAATGTTGTATATCCTAACAGATATGGTCATCATGTATTGGCCAAGGACTAGACATTTCCCTTCATTGACGTAATGCTACATCAGCCATGTGTCAGAAGAATTTATGTTCACTCAATATCTATATCCACATGTTCCCACAGCTACCTTGAACTTGGGTAGAACCAGGTGACTAGTTTTAACCAACAGATTGTGAGTGGAAGTGATATGTCACTTCTGGGCTGTGGTAGTGAAACCCCCTTGCTAACCCCAGGCATCCTTTTCTCTGTTGCAGTAATCGTGGAGGTAACATGTTGACATATATGAGCCACGGATGAAGCTAACATGATTGATCTCCTAAAAGGACCATTTGGAAGAAAGGTGTCAGACCCCGTATCAGAAATAAGCTTTAAATGATAAGTCCATGATGTTTTAGGATTAATCTGTCATCGCTACTGAATCTTGCAACTCTTTATAGGCCCTAGAATTTAGATGTCTCCCCTGAGATAAAGTGATAGGAGAAAACCTTAAATTGGCTGAATGTATTTTGAATTAATTTTGAAAACTCCTTAATTGGTTAGTTTGTATTTGCTCCTTCTAGATAAACTGGAGATTTGGGAGAGACACCATATTTTGTTATGGAAAAAATAAACTTACATTTATTGTACTGAGTTTGAATGTTTGAGGAAAAACCACACCTGCTCCCTTGTGATTAGTATTATAAAACAAATACAATATAGTTTTAGGGGTAAAGTATTTTGATGTTGAGTGGATGCATGTCCCAGCTATGCCACTTTTTGTGTGCCTTGCACAAGCTTTTGAATGTTACTGGAATTTTACTTTTCTCTGAAAGGAAGAAAATAATAGCACCCAACTTACAGGGTTGTGGTGAACATCAAATGAAACAACAAAATAGAGTTCTTAATAGAGTGCCAGTCATAAGAGAAATAGTCAATCAATGTTTATTATTATGTTAATGTTGTAGTGGTTGAAAATCCACACAAATACAATAGCTTTGCCCTGAGTCAAGGCAAGATGAATCAATGAATCCCTGTAATACATGAGATATTAAGATTTTATCTTCAGGATATTTTATGGTACATATATGCCTCCTATAGGAATCAGTGGACAGGTAATAGAATATGTCTTTATAGCTTGGAATCTTTGTTTTTCTTTGTTCCTAAAAAAGGTAAAAAACTTGGATTGTATCAGCTTGTATAACATGCTACTTCTCATGGAAGTATAAATAGGTAGAAACAGGTTTGCGAGATAAGTGTGTTTCTTTTAAAAATCTGTGGGTAACTTGCAAGAGCAGGTATTTCAATATTTGCATGTCTCATGTGTACCATTTGGTTTAGTCTCCTGATTGCTATCTTGTGGTGAATTGTTCTGTTTATAGCTTTAAAATTGCTATCTGGGTGACAGTCTTCTGTTTCTAATCTTAAGATGGTTGTCTAGTGGCTTTGCTCCCCATGGTTTATCATGCAGCTTGATGATACTGTAGAGGGAAATACAATTAGCTAACTATGCACCTGTTCAGTTTACAATTTTATGAGGGTAAGTCGTAGTATTAAATATATCTTGAGGCTTGTAGTGAAATCATTTGAAAACAAAGATTCTGTATAAAATTCTGTAATATATAAAAATACCTAAATATTTTATGTGATATATTGTCTCTATAGAGTCTCTCTCTTGATATTTATGTATATGTCTAGGCAAAGAGTCCCTGGCTATAAGGGTTTGACTTTGAATTTTTCAACTTTACAATGATAAGAAAATGATACACATTCAGTAGAAAGCACACTTTGAATTTTGAATTTTGATTTTTCTCCAGGGCTAGTAATAGGTAATAAATACTCATGATGATGGGCTGCAGCAGTGAGCTACAGCTCCCAGTCCGCTATGTGATCACCAGGGTTAACAAGAGATACACTTACAACCATTCCGGAGCCATACGATCATTCTGGTTCTCACTTTCTGTATAGTATTTAATAAATTACATGAGGATTCAACACTTTATTATTTTTTTAATATTTTTTTTTTTTTGACAGAGAGAGCACAAGTGGTGGAGAGGGGTAGAGGGAGAAGCAGATTCCCTGCTGAGCAGGCCACCCAAAGCAGGGCTTAATCCCTGAACTCTAGGATCATGACCTGAACCAAAGGCACACGCTTAACCCAACTGAGCAACAATTTTTTATAAAAAAAGGCTTTGGAGTAGGTGATTTTTGCCAACTGTAGGCTAATATAAGTGATCTGAGCACGTTTAAGATAGGCGAGGCTACACTATGATGTTTAGTAGGTTAGGTGTATTAAACGCATTTTTGGTTTACAGTATTTTCAACTTACAATGGGTTTATCAGGACATAACTCCATAATAAGTCAAGGAAGATCTGTATACAGAGATATCTATCTTTCCACAGGCTTACACAATTAAACAATTGTGAATTCAAATCTGAATTGTGACATTCATTTTGGATTCTAACCTACTCCCTTATATACCTCGCAGCTTTTCCACAATTTTTTCTTCTTACCATCATCATTTTAATTGAAGTTTTGTCATTGGGTCAGGATCAGATTCTATGCTGTTTTTCAGAAAAGGTTTTCAGTGACTGCTTAGCAGGTAGTAAATCTACGAAATTTACCAAGTTATTTGTAAATTGGGCTTTTCATGTGAGATTTCCCTTCTCTTAATATTATGTAATAAAATTGCAAGAGATAAGAGTAGTTATATGCTATATTCTCTGATATATGTAGGGAACAAGTGGTGATTTCAATAGGCAGATTTTTAAGACTCTGAGAAAGGGAGACAATCAAGAGTTTCTTCCCATGGTCATTTTTTAAAAATCTGTGTACTCATGATTATGGTGTATTTATCTGTCTTGAATGAAAGGAACCTGACTCTCCATCATAGATGAGTGGCTCTTGTGTAGTTTGAGAAAGCAGAGGGAAGTTTTCAGTTTTAGTAGGTCAGTTGTCAACCATGAAGACCACTGGTGATCTTAAATTGAGTCAATGTGTCAGGAGGAAGTATGCTGTGATCAGAATGGGATTCCCCTTTGCAGAGGAGGAGAGAGAAGTGATTAAGTAGCAGAAGAAAGATATTTAAGTCAGAAGATGCAGCTCTAGGGGTGACTACAACCACTTAGTAGTAATGGTCACATGATTAAATTTGTTATTTTAGTCTTATTTTCCTTATCCAATAACAGAAGTATTTCAATAATATTTATCTCAAAAGGGTGTCATGAGCCAAATGAGTCAAAGTATGTGGAATAAGTATATACATTGTAAAGCACTATGTAACTTGTGCTTGGGACTAATCTGGTGCTACTGGAAATGCTAACTGTACCTTAAAGCATTAGAAACCTAAGTTGTTTCTCCCTCTTCTTCAGTCTATCAATGGCTTAAAATGCAGGGTGTCTTGACATATCTCGCCCTGAGCACAACAAAATGACAGTGATCTCAAGTAAATGGGTCTAAACATCTAAGGAAGAGAATATGTGTGTGTGTGTCCATGCAAATAGTAGGAGATGCAATCGACAGGATCTTTAAAGACCCATATCTGAACAGATTTGGGAGAACTTACTCCAATTATTATGTTGAAAAATATACTTTCTGTCCACTGACTCATTTGAGATCATATGTAATCAAATAACCCTAGTAGCTTGAAAGGATAATAGAATCTTGAATGAAAAGTTACTGGAATCTTAAAATTCTTACACTTGGGAGGCATGAAGGAGTAAGAAACAGTATTTGAAATAGAAGTTAGAATAAGAAACTTGAGAAAGGAACGTTTTCACATCATCAGTGTCTCTAAAATTACTCTCACACATTTCTACGGGCTCATCTAAAATCAGCAGTCAGTTCATTGACAATTTATGGACCCATTCCCTCTCCTGCTCCTTAAGCATGGTACTAACATTTGATATTCTTTCTAACAAAAGATTTGCCAGAACCATTTGTGTAAATTGCCAAGAGGGCAGAGAGAAAAAATTTGTAAGAAAATATTACTTTTCTTGGGATATCACCTACCAAATATTCCATAGATAGATAGATAGATAGATAGATAGATAGATAGATAAAATTCTCAAAGAAACAAACCAGTTAACGAAGCATAGTCTGCCCGGACGAGTAAGTCTGTACACATCAATAGGCATATGTGTTAGATGGCAAAAACATATGGAATGTATCACATTCCAAAAAACCAAAGAGCTCCAAGGAATAATTAATGACATTCATAAATGTGGACAAAAATAAGCTCATGTTCACATCTTCAAATTATTAAATCTAGAACAAATCTTCCTCTTTCCTAATTGGTTTTTCTTATGACAAATTTCTGACACAGAAGAGAACATTTGTTTCATATTTTATTGAATTTCATTTATATTAAATTAAAAATATATTTCTGACAGATTCATGTAACAAAAAGGCAGAACAGTTTTCAAATTGTTCAGCTGGGATGATCAGTACGGAATGAGGCAAAGCAGGTCGCATTCTATAATTGCCTTATACAGGTACAATTCTTTCCCAAGAGCCAAGAGAGGATCCTTGAGAACTAACTGAAAAGCCTAATTACAGAAATTTAAAATACTGTTTGTCCCTCATTCTCAAATAACAACAGAAATTGGGGGAAGGAAAGTAGAATGGGGTGAAGGGTTGGCAGAGAAGAAAGAATAAGGGAAATTATACTAAAAATATACCTAACATTAAAAAAGTTAGTATGTGTTAAGTGCATAATCCTTCATAGATAAAATAGAAAAAAATCAAAATAACATTACACCACACACAATTGGCATATCCTATTGTGTAAGCGAGTGCAGAGGTTGAACACGTCACAATAGTGCTGAACACAGAATCACAAGTAATGTCAAAATGATAACTTCCAACCAAAAGGAAACAATCACAAGCCAATTACTTATATACAAATCAATCCTAAAGACATTATGTCCCAAATAAAGATGCCCACAAAAGAAAATCAAAGCAACATTATCCTTATTTACAAATGCAACTAGCCATGTCTTTAACAAGCTATAAAAATACTATTCACATTTTCAAACATACAGTAGTATTTTTTGTTTGTCTGTTTCAAAAAGGCAGCTAACTTTGAACACTGGGATTTAAATGAAACATTGATGGCTTACCAGCTAGGTTATTTTTGCACCCCTGCCCTTTGAAGATACTTCACAAGAGAGAGGGCTTGTTTTCTTTTTACAAGTTAAGAACATAAGGAAATGAATACAAATGTATATAACACCTTAAGCCTCTGCCTTTTCGGTAAAATGTCTCCCTTTATCACCTGAACTGATCTTGGTCAACTACTTGGATGCACGTATGAGATGAGTGTTTAAGAGACGATTTAACGTGACTTTGTTTTTTTGTGCTATGAATCGTCTTGCAGACTGTTCTCATTTTCATTTGATCTTGCTATAATGGTGCTTAAGAAAGAGATGACCTAGTCATACCACGTAAAGATGAGGTTCCGACATGCAGCAATGCAAGTCCCTGGTGGTCACAACGGGAGATGTAGACACACCAGCCAGTGAGGTGTGCATTCAAAGTTAGCTGCCCTCACACAGCTGCTCAGTTTTATAATCGACCCATTTAACAGCAGTACCAATTTATGCTACATTTTTCAAAGTACCTTACTTTAAAAGAACAGCTTACGTATCTACACTTAGAAAATAACTTCCATATTTGACTACTGGAGTAAGCCCAAAAGGGTTCTTGGAGTGCTATGGTGTAGTCCCCTCACTTCCCCCCCCCCCCCCCCCCCCCCCCCTGAGAGATCCAGAAATATACAGGAAAATGACTCTCACATTAGGGACAATGTACAACCCCCATTAACTGAAGAATCTGGAAATGATACTCAAGAACCAGGTTATGTCAATATGTAGGAGGTATGATTTGATTTATTTCCAAAGAGCTGCAGGCTGGGGGGAAACATCTACACATTAGGGATAAAAATAGCAGTAAAGGCAAAGTGGTTTGGACAAGTTAGACTATTGTCTACAGGTATGAAACTTGGTTTCCTTATATTTGTATATTTGTACAAATAAAACCACTTCAGATGATATGGTAAAATTTGTTAGAGCATTGAAATAAAAATCTCCTTAAAAATCAAAAATAGAGAAAAGGTGGCAACTTACTAGATAACATAGATTTTTGTTGCAGTGAAACTGCCCTCGTTATGTATTTGTCAGATAGATGAATGGTCCAATAAAGAATTACAGGTGGGTCTCAAAGCTGAATAGCTTTTACCTTTCTGATAATAAGACTCTTCATTTATGAAAAAAAAATACAGCAGCTGTGAAATATTTGCAATCAGGAATAAAATAAATATATAAAGTAAATAAATTAATTTGCTGGCAAAACTAACTTCTGATTATATGTAAGTTTCTAATGAAAAGATTAAATCTAAGTCCTACCAAGGGTACGTGCACATATGTGAGTTTCAAGATTCATCACAGGGCTGACTTGACTCAAATTCCTGCAGAGAAGGATATTGTAAGAGAATCGATCTTTATGGAAAAACATAATTTTCATATCATAGAGAATACTCTGTGCAGTAATTTCTTTGAGAAGTATTTTTAACAATGTCCACATTGCTAAAATCATTTATAGAAAAGTCAGGCATTTGAGGGCAGAGGCTAAGTCAGTGTTTCCACAAAGCAATGTATGGGATCTCAGAGATCCACTATGGCTTCAGAGAGGTACAGCTTCAAGAGGGCCACTTTGAAGAGGGTGGTAGACAATAAAAAGAAAAGAAGTGGTTGTGTCAATGGGGAAAGAAGCAAGGGTGGTATTTTTCTTTAAATCTCAAGAGAAATTAATTTTTCTGTGACTCCTAACAAGATAATCACTTACAAAGTTGACTGTCAAGGGATAATTTCCAAGAGATGCATGAGTCTACCCCCAGGAAGTTGGGGCCTAGAGTGCTTTCAGCTCATAACTGAAAGAGAAGTGTTTTCTTCTGCCCAAAATATCACCTGGCAGGAAAGAGGTGAGGCAGGAGTCTGCAAAAGTGACACAGCCTACATTTTTGTACCTCTACAAAAACAGTGAACAGTGTCTGAGATTTCTACTATTTTATAGAAACTTGCCTTTTAATGAAAAGAATGAAGCAGCCCACTGTGTTAAAAGCCATTTGTCCATACAAACTCGAGTTCCTGACCCAACATGGTCCCCACAACAGCTTCATGCTTGTAAGTATGGAGAGAACTACTCTTGCAAAGGCATCTCTGGGATTAGAAAAGTTGTATTCATTCTACCCAGAAGTATAAAAGCTGGCCCCAATGTAATATTAGTAAAATCAAGGTCTCCACTGAGAACTTTTATTTTAAAATCACATCGAATCTACATCTGCATAATGTCATTCATTCTTAAGCAAATGGCAATCAGGAGACATGAGTCTGCCTTCATGTGTCTTCACGGGTACAAGGCTGCCTTTCAAAGTCCATATGCACAAAAAGAGGCACAGCAGAATTTTCTTGCCTTTGGCATACATAGAAGTTAGTTTATCTGGCTTTCTAATGACTAGAAGTTTATACACCTGGACTCCTCATTTGCAATATTAAACACCACCAGTCTAATAACTAGAGTCCAAAATAATGGAAATAACAGCAGTTTGAAATGCTGGCTTAGTACTATTTATCAGAATATTGTTAACTAATTGCTTCTTTTTGTTTTTGGAAATGGGAAGGTAAGGGAGTGGGGCGGGGAAGGGATATTTCACAAACTAAATGCATTTGTTTGTTTACTAAATAAAGGGCACCACTCAGTCTTTTTCTCTGCATAAGGTAATAGAACATTTACATTTCTTTTACTTAGTTTTGAAGACCTCTTACTTAAAGTCACATAACATATTTGTCTGTTAAACCCTGCAAGTTGGTGTTTGCAAAACAAATTTTAAAAAATGTTCTCTTCACATTTAATGCAATTAAAAATGGCAAAAGAATAAGAGAATAAGAAAAAATTTAATGGCAATGCTTTAAAACAAATTTTCACAAGTGGAACCAGCTCTTTATATGCCTACTTTCAGCTAAACCTAACAAATAACAATTTTAAATGGCAAACTTATTTTTTACTATGGAAAATCCATCCTATGTTTTCATAACCTGCATTTTATTTTGTTACATAATAGTTTGTGGTTAATTTTCTAGTTTGATTTATTTAATAATATTAAAATCATTTGATATCTGATAACCTAACTAAATCTACATCTTACAGCATTATCATGGTTTTGCCCAGCTATATACATGCTCTCATGATCACCTTTTCTATTACCTTATGAACTACATACTAGTTAAATAATCAACATTTATAGATGGATGAATAATTCAAGTTTTGAAATAAAGATTAGTTAGCTCTGGAAAACATGTATTTACATCCTTCCCTGTCAGGCTGAAACAATTTTATTTTTCTTTTCACTTTGACACTTCAAAAAGCATTTGATAGCCCTTTGGACTTCATCTAACAGCAGAACCTTACAGACCTTCTACTGATTTGTTCTCGGCTTTGGGAATATGCATGATCTTCATGTCATGTCCCACTTTTAGAAGGTATTAACACATACCTTATAACATTTAGAGCACTTCTTTTCTGTTTCTCAATATACAAATAATCATTCTTTCTGATCTACTAAAAGAGAAGCTCATATTTTTAGTTTGTATATTTTAATAAAATATGAGTTTGCACTGTTTTTAATTCAATTTCAAGAATATTACTTGAGAAAGAACTCTCACCCTAACCTATGACACAAAAATTTGGAAAACCAAATGTTACTCAGTAGTCCAAGCACCTCTTTATGGTGCAGGATGCTTTGTGGTTCTGGGTCTACTCTGATTTAGAGACTATCTTTTCTCATGTAAGAATCAAAGAATGGCTCTTCAAACAACCATTTAGTTACACAATGTTTCCTTATCTGTAGATGGGATTCCCCACGACCGGCTACAAAATTTGGTGACTTAAAAAATATAGTCTGTGTAACTTTACTACTAATTTTCCTCAAATTTACTTAATTGGTTCTGCATGTTTGAATTGCTACAACTAGTCTCTGGGATTTGATATTCTGATGCACTTTGCAGGCTTCAAATGGCATTTTAAAATTTCACTTTGCTGGGTTGAGTAAGTTATTTTTTGGAACAGATAAAACAGTTCTTTTCTTCCTTTCATACACATTGAAATATGTTTTCCCAGGGGGACAAAAACAACTGAAATAAAAAATGTACTATAGAAATCATTCGAAAGGTACAATAAAGTGTTTTTTGTGAAGCATTTTGGGTCTTTTCGGATTATACTTGCATCTATCTCTAGTTGTTAGTGGTTGATTACCTGATGTATAAGGGTTTTGTGTTCTTAGAATGAAGTCAACTACATTCACTGAATACATTCTATTACCTTAACAGTAAGAAAATTATTTTTCTTTCCTTCTCAAAATAAGTGGTTCTCTTTTCCATATTCCAGAAGAAACCATGACTATTGTAAATCAGAAGACAAAAAAATCAAGTTCTAGTATCTGACAAGGGTGCTGTCAGTGGTAAGTTGGTACAGATTTATTTAGAAAGGGAGGCTTATATCCAAATTCTTACAAGAAATTATGTGAGGTCCCCTTTCTCTGGAGACTCTTCTGAATGGGTGAGAGAGTTTGAAGCTGTTGGGCTGTATCCCGCAAGTCATTCTGTATCTTCAACCCAGAAAAGTTCATGGTTGAATCTCGCTAGAAGGGGTCTTACAAACCTCTCCCTTGCTCTGCTTCACTCTTTTAGCTTACCTTTTTTCTCATAACTTAGTAAGAAACCAGTCCTGACACCTCCAATGTTCTTGGCCAAAGACCAACACCTACTGTTGACTTAATGGTCAAAGTAGAATCCAGAAAGGTCAATTAGCCAGTGAGGCAATATCCTTCCACCAATTCCTGTTTGGATGAAACTATCTTATTTGTCAACCCTGATAAATTGTAGGTTGTTTAATTCATGTTCCAAATGAGTTCACAGGAGATCTTCTAACAAACAATGGATTTTATGATGACTGCTCACAAAGTAGTCCATAAAATCTTATTCCCTGAACTTATGGGGGAAATTCAAATGTCATTCTAAATAAATTGACTTCAAATCATTAAGTTAAGGATAATATTGCATTTATATTGATGTTCCCCACTTACACAGTGCTTTTAGTAGACTCTAAATAAATATCAATTGAAAAAATAAGGGAGTTGAAAGGATGGATTGGCTTATTTTTTCAAAACAGGTAGAAACCTAAATCTCTGCATTTTTTTTCCGTCTCTGTAAACTCTCTGCTTTACCAACAAAGATTTTTAGTCTCATTGATTCTTTTTTTGACAGTAGACTTGAATTTGATGCCAAAATTTTAACATTTAAAAAAAAATTAATTCATATGACCGTCCAAGCAGATTTTCTTAGAAAAGAGAGACTACCTGATTTTCTTGTTCCAGGAGACTCATTCCTAAAATTTGTTCCCATTGCTCATCTTAGTGGGTATTCTTTTAAAATAATACATAAAAAGATGGTTCTAGAACTAGGATGATATTTTTGAAGAAAGTATTACTATACAAAGTATCAAAAGATTAGTATGTTGGATACTAAAATAATTGCATGAGAATTTTTTCACGTTTATTTACATCTTTTGAGCCAAGAACCTACCTATAAACTGTGAACGTTTGTGTATTTTTTATTATATCAATTATGTGCAAAGAGTTACCTTCTACTTAATATAAATAGAGTCTCATACTAGAAATTCCATGGAATCAAGCCAATCTTTACTTACATTCCTTCATGTGGAGTATACAAACTGGATAACTTTCCTTGCGTAGCAAATGTGATATCATTTGTAGATAATGTGCTGGCCCTCTCACCATAATCTCTGGATACTGTTCCAAAGTCCTAATTTGCTTGGTTTGGCATTTCCACAGTCTTTCCTTATCTTAGCTCTTTTAAAAAAAAAATGTACTTAAATTAGTTATTTTGCTGGTTGCTTCCATATTGCTTCATTCAAAATCCAAAATGGAGTTCAGAAAGAGAACAAATAAAATTATAGCTTAAGTGCAAACTACGTTTCTGAGTATCTGCCAGGTAGACATACCCAATCCAGTGTCTCTTCCAGTTCAATGGGTTCCCCATTGGACCACCCCTGAAAGTGTCAGTAGTTTTCATGAACCACACAGAACTGTCTCTTAGTTTCCCTTTTACTCTTCACATTATCAACTGCCTGTGTTACTGTCATTTATGGAAAAGAAAATGTTGAAGAATGTAAAGGAAGTGGGGATACATATTCAATAGTGTAAAACATGACAGATTTGATGTTACACTTGACTAGTGTCTTGGCCTCCCCTTCTAAATTTAAAAGCTATATATTTAAAATAATGGTCACTGCACCATATTAAAATATTTTTTTTACAATTTTGTCAATTTATAGCAACACATAAGAAACTTTGATGTAAAAATTTTTCCAATCATAAATTAAAGTCAAAATATATGGGGGTAAAAGTAATATAAAGGGACAGACCAAAGCAAAACAAAATGAAACAGAAAGACCAAAAATATCCTTCCAAGCATAATTACTTGTTATAACTTTGAGAAAGATTAAGAAATTATGAAAGCTGAGTTGGCCGTTCTTGCTTATCAGGATAGAAACTGTTGGGAAAAGAAACTGGATTTTCAATCTCAGTTACTATCATATGTTATAGAAAAGGTTATCCTTTTGTTCTAATGGAAAATTTATTACGATTTCCAAGGGTACTAAAATATACAGATCAGTTCCTACAGGTAGGAACAGATAGCATGGGTCTTCCAGGCATCTGCATTAAAAAAAAAAAAAAGAAGAAAGAAAGAAAGAAAGAGAAAACATTGAGAACTAGCTTGACAGCAGGCAGTATTGCCTTATATTTGCTGGTCCTTCTCTAGCTGTTTCAATCTCCTGACCAACCCATGCAGAGAAATGAAGAAACAGCGTGGTTCCTCCTGTCTTTCTCTTTCAGTTCTTCCTTCTAATGTTCAAGTTAGATAAGCACATGACTATAATTGCATCTCTATATCTTCCACTGGGAAGTGTCAAAACTACTGGCCTTGGGAATAGAAGGAAGACCATAAGAGAAAGAGAGGCGGCAGGGATATTGGAGCGGGTGTGTCTCTATCTTAAAGCCACTGCTGAGCTTATACCACAGTGTTTCGGTGTCTGTAGGGTGGAGGAGGCAGCACAGTGCCTGGCTTCAGTGAGAACTCAGAGAGGTATTCAGGATTCTCTGCCACAATAGGCCGGATCCGTCCATTTTGTTTATAAAAATATTTTGTGCTGTACTCCTGCAGGTAGTCTGGGTGCTGAAGGGTGCTCCGAGGTGGCAGGCTGTGGTTCCAGTAGTCAGGGTTGTCGAATGCTTTCTTGGCCTTCTCGGGCACAGACAGTACATTGTTCTTCAGGTACTCAGCATTCCCCAATGCATTGGCAAAGGTGTTGAGGTACAGTGGCTCATTCACATACTCATCCTCTGCCTTGGGTGGACCATTGGAAGCGTTGTGATATTCGGGATTATCCAAAGCTTGAAGGTCTCCATTTTTCCTCCGAGAAACAAAAGGGTTCTCCTCCACAGGGTTCAGGTATTCTGGTGGAATACAGAAATATTAGTTAATATCTACTTTCTGGAATGTGTTAATCAGACAAAGGTTGCACAGGATGGTTAGCTTCTTTTTCCATAACAAGCCATGGATTTGTTTTCATAAAAACCATTTTGTTGATTACTTCATTGATTACTTTTGTCATATGACAAAAGAGTAGGAAAGAGTAGGTGGGCCAAAACTCTTAATGACTAAAGAGTCAGGAAGCAGACTTCTTGTCATCTAGATTGTTCCTCTTTCCTCCTAATGGCATTTGTTTCTCCTACATAAGAGCCTACTTGTTTAAATGCTTCTGTTTTCTAAAAGTCAGTATTTTTTGTTGTTGTTGAAAAATAAGACAATCTATCCAGGTTAAAGAGCTTTTAAATGTGGAGAAATTAGAATTTCTAAAAGGGTACTGGAAAATCAAAATGTCTATAGCTTAACTCCATGCCAAGATGAATGGATGAAGTGAAGGGACAACATTTTTCAGTCTGTGTGTTTTGCTATATGCCTAAGAATAAACTGTAATTAGAACATTCACTTCCACTAGCTAACCATAATCACAAACTAACAAGCTGTTAGTTTGATTATATGAAGTAACTGTTTTGTAGGTTGAAACCACTCATAATAGTGGCTGTTTTGCATGATTCGATCTAATAAATTACTACAGAATATTGACCTGGAATTTTTTAAAAAGGTGTTAATCAATGCTGCTCTTCTTAAATTTAATTCCACCTCTATGTATAGAGTATATACAGTACACCTTGCCCTCTCTTTTAATGTAGACACAGATATGACACTTTAGCTATTCCTATTTTGGTGTTGGGGCAGGGAAAGAGCTGTTCGTTGAGATGCCACCATTCTGAAACAAACTTTCTATCTCCTATACGTAGCCTGACAAGTAGAGAAAAATAATCTTATCAAGTCAGGGTGATTTGCCCCTGGATATAGGCCTGCTTGATATACTTAAGTATTTAGCATAATGGACAAGTTGAAAGATAGTAATGACTCTCCCACCATCATATATTGGAATGACAGGAACTTAAGTCATGCTCACAACAACCCTGTAGGGAAGGAAGTGGAAGCCATATTTTTTTCAGCTTTATAAACAGAAAACCTAGATTAAATGCTGTTTGAAGGATACAACTAGTACTGAACTAGAATTCAGATTGAAAATCCCCTGAGCAACCTTCTTGTTCTACTGTACTATTTTCATTATTGTCCCTAAAGTAGTAGGGAGTACTTTTCACTTCATACCATGTTGGAATTTGAATGGTTTTCAAAGCAATGGTCATTTTAAGAAAAATGTATGGAAAAAAACCCCCCAAAACAACAACTTCTAAGGGAGGCAGAATTTGATTTTCCTTACCAGTTTCCTGAAACCTCTTAACTGAAAGTGTAAGAATGTCTGTACTAACATTCTCTGCTCTCTGAGGAGTAGGCTGGAGTACGATAATCTTCTATAGAAGCTTATACTCAGGGACAAAATCAAGGGATGCTCTACAGTGAGTCTTTAGATTCACTTAGAAGTCTTGTGTTTTCTCCTAGAAGGTTCATGTTACCTTTGCTCAATCCAATCTACTTATCTATCTACTTGGAGAAACAACTCTGTGGTTGAGGTGAAACTCTTCCCAGAGAGTATTGTACTTTTAGGGGGATCTGCCAAACCTTTTCAAAACTTACATTTGTGTCACTACAGAATTGGCTGCAATCCAATTCTTCCAAAGCATCTATTTCTTCAGTATCGTAATATCTATCTATACCTCTACATAGTTATTCTTTAATAGGTTATTTACAATGTGTACTTAGGGATCCCTTAATTGCACTTTATAAAATTAAACATAACCATATATTCAAAAACATAATGGACCCTCATACGGAGTCTTAAAATAAAGTTTACTTGACTCTGAAGACTCTGAGACACAATCATTAGTTTTTAATAACAATTATCCATCTTCTCCTTCATGTGATGCTGTTACCATGGAAGGAAAGTGGATTTTTCAAAGTTGAAAAAGTCATTTGATTTGGATGGCTAATATTTCTGCTAGTAAATTTGTACAGTCATCGCTGAGCCTTGTAGAACCACAAACTGAATTATTTTCAAGACATGATGGTATACCTACAAGTAAATGTTGTGTCAGAACTTTAATTTTTGAAATATATCATATAAGGAATCATAATCTCCTATAATGACCAACATCACCCAAAGGATGCAAAATTTTAAAGAACTGACCAAATCTTTTATTGGTACCATCAAAATACCAGTCTTTATGAACTCAACAGTAAGTTCAATAAAGCCATGGCTCTAAAATCTTGCGATTTGAGTGCTACCTCACTCAAATATTCAATAGAGATATTCCTATAAAGGTAAGTTTAGATCAGTGCTTCTCAGGCTTGATTGCGCATAAGAGTTACATAGGGATCTCATTAAAAATCAGATTCCTAATCAGGTGGTGCCTGAGATTCAGATGGTGTAAATGTTGTGGATCTGGACAGTATGCTACACAGAAGAGCAGCCCAGCCCTTTTCTGGGTCACAAATGTTACGACATCCAGTGGTTTGGCAATTTCCCTTCTATATTATATTGCTCATTTTGATGGAAGTGAAATGCCGAATGACAATCATTTCCACACATTTTGTTTGTACCTTGTTTAGATTTATCTCGCATAGGGGTCATGTAACCCTCTTCATCCAGCTCTCCTCGAGGGTTCCGTTCCAGGGCAAACACTGTGGGGTCGGCGCTGTACCTCTGGGTGCTGCTATCCTCCTGGACGTGGGGTGCCGCTGGCTTGCGTAGGGTGCCGTTACAACAGGAGTCATCAAAAATCTCGGCTGTAGCCCCCTGAGCAAGTGGCGCTTCTGGGATCGTGCTGGTCGTGGCTCTGTAGGGCACAGGCACTCCTTGCTCGGCAGCAAACCCCCCGTCTCGGTATACAAACTGGTTCTGTCAATAGAGAGACACATTTAGACAGAAGTTATTAGAAATAGCTGTAAAAAAGAAATAGCCAAAAGGATAGTAAAACTTGTCTTTCAGACAAAAGCCAGAGTTTCTTAATTGAGTGTTTCCCCTGAATGGCTAACAAGTTTGAGTTACAACCACCTAAAATTCCAATTTTTCTTTAAAAGTGAACCTGGGGAAAGAATTTGGAAATACATATTTAAATGTCACTGACCATCCAGCACATGATCTCATATAAACTATTTCATGCTATTTTCCGCAGTCGCCTATTTTTGATATGCAATTCAAATTTCATGACAAATGAAAACGTTATTAACTGTAGACAGTTGACATTAATAACAGGGATTTGGATGGTGATATTTTCTTCCTGCCTTCTCTTCTGCGGTTGCTATGACTTTGAGTCCCCAAGTACCTAACTAGGGGAATCATTACAGAGACTCTGACTTTTTAGCACACAACCTATAATCGTGGAAATAATGATAACCTCCTCAACTAGAAGCATAATTTCTGAGTCCAGGTAAACCCTTCAGGTAAAAATTGAAAGCTACTGTTGATGCATGGCATCTCAGTTTTGGATTATCTACTGAGATAAAACATATCCACGAAGCCAGCTATACAATCTATAGCAAATTCTTAACTCACTGTTGGCAAAAGCAAAATGAGGAAACTATGGGGAGACAAGAGAGAAGAAACATGATAAGCAAAGACCAAAAATACTAAAAGATGAAGGTTGATCATGAAATACTTACTCCTGACATGGGGGTGTAGGCAGGAGGAGGGCTGTGTCCAATTTCACTCTAATAAGAAAGAAAAATGGAATGATGGATATAATAAGAGGTAATATGAATGAAAAGAAAAAAAGAAAAAAGAAAAGAAAAGCCACATGAATTGTATGAACCAAAAGGGAAAACATGCACAACAGTGAGGTTTGCTAAATGGTAAAATTTTATGCACTCTGGCTACAAATGAGTTAATTTTTATGTTTTGAGAATATTAAATATTTTAATTCAATCCCTGAAAAGAAAAATTATATAGAAATAAAGTAAAATTTTAAATAGATTAAAAATTAAGTTGATAATGAATATTTTTCTGATTAACCCTAGAAGAAAGATAAAAATGGTAAATAATTAACTACAGTTTTAAATAAAGAACCATTTCCTTCCTTACTTGTTGAATGGCTAAAATGGCCATATACCATAGCATTGATTCTCTCTTATAAAAAGAAATTTATCAAAAAAAAAAAAAAAAAGAAATTTATCCACAAGGAGATGGAAGTGGATTTCAATTTTCCTTGAATAATTTTTATTACCAAGTTACATTTATTTTCACTATTGCAACAAAGGGTCAATTTCTTAGCCTTTCCTTTAAAAAAAATACATACTATTTTCTCCTCAGTCTGATTTTTTGTAAGTTAAGAAACAGAAGAAAATCTTGGAAAATTAATTATGTTCCTGGAACTATGCTTTGCATACATTACTTTCATGTATTTAGAATCAGTTAAAATTAGATTTCAGTTTAAAAAAAAGGGTGTCTGTATTCTTATAACTTAATACTCCATCCTATGGGCTAAATAAAAGTGGATATAAAAATATGATAAAATATTAAGGATTATATTCCTTAGGGTAAGTAGAGGGGGTTATATGAATATCAACACCATTTCTTAATAATATATATATATTTACATACATTTCTTGAGAACCTAGTATCTATGTGCCAGGCACTTTTCTGGACAACGGAGATAATGAATAATGCAGATAAAAATCGTTGCTTTTATGAAGTTTGCATTCTCTGCATACGTGTATGAAACTTGGCTAAATATTATTCCAGGCCAGTGTTTTTATAATTTAGATATTCATAAAACAAACTCTAAGAAAAATATGGTTCCATGGAGATTAACTGTATAATGTAAACTAACAGCAACCAGATAACACAATTTCTCATAATTAACGTAGTCTCCTGGACTAATCAAGGACCAAGGTCTGAAATCTTACATTAAGTTTACATTTTAACTCTCTTCAAAACTTCAGTCATTTACATGATGGGATAGAAACTATTGATCTCTTTCCTTCTCTAATAACTAAGAATGTCTTGAAGATATATCTAGAGACATTTAATATGCTAAGCATAGGAGGTAGTATTGTCCAGTAGACACATTGTTTTATGATTTGTCAGATCTCTAGCCCCAGTCCCAGTTACAAGTGATGTGGTGAGTCGTGAAACACCTCAGATCCTCATTTTTATCCTTGGCCTCTCACTCCTTATATCTTAATGAAGACAAAGTAAGAAGGTGTATATAAATGAACTTGGTAAGCTGTGTACAACTATAAATGTAGGGGATAGATAAAAATTTAAGCATTCACATCTGCTAAATCAGATTTTTAAAGTCAAGCAATCAAAATGCCAAAGCTACTTATCAAAAGGTATTTAAAAATGCTTCCTAGGGCACCTGGGTGGCTCGGTCTGTTACTCATCTGCCTTCACTCAGGTCATGATCTCAGGGTCCTGGGGTTGAACCCTGCCCTGGGCTCCCTGTCTGCTTCTCTCTCTCTGCCTCTCCTTCTGGCTCATGCTCTCTCTCAAATAAATAAATAAAATCTTTTTAAAAATGTTTAAAAAATTAAAAAAAGATGCTTCCCTGTTTTCCACATCACTTTCAGTATAGGTATATTTTATTATCTTTTAGAAAGATATAAAATTAAATACATTTTTTTTCATGAAATTTGAGGGGAAATTTGCTGTATAATCTAGTGATATGGAAAATAGAGGGATGGTATGGGAAATATGACTAATGCTTGGGGGAACTTTATCATACTATAAACCTTGGCCTTTACCCTATCATTAAACCCCAATTATTGAGCAAGCATTTGACAAATATTTATTAAACCTCTACCTGAAAGCACAGGAACTATGGTAGATGCTGGAGATACCATGAGACACTGGGAGAGACAGAGATAGAACCACTGGCCTTTGCAATTTATACTGAACGATCAAATATTACTTGAGATTATCAGAAGAAACGCAAGAGTAAGACGAAGCTGCGGCAAATTTATTTGAATTCTATGATTACATATTAGAAGACAGTTATTCTAAAATATGAGTAATTACTGCTGTTCCTTTCACCTCTTACATTACAACAGTTGCCGTACTGGGTCGCGTTGGACTAGAATCACAGCTCAGGAAACGGCACTGACGGCTATGACTATCCAGTTGGGATTTTATAAAACTTGAGGGATAAGTGATGAAAGGAAAAACCCGTAAATCATTCATTATCAGGAAATATTTTATTATATATATTCATGGTCTGGGCTAGACTGCCTTCGATTGTAAAAAGGTTGTGTTGAAAATAACTGGACCTCTTGAAAAGAGGCCATGCCATATTAGAATGCAGGCGCTGTCCGTGCTTTGACAAGTCTTTCCATCAGCCTCCTGCCAAATCTGGATCTGGACACACTGCCAGATACCATCACAGTAACAGGAGTGTCTTCATATCATGCTCTTCCTAGTTTTCTTCATTAAAATGGAAAAAAAAATGCTAAGCAAAATCCCTTTAGCATTCATTGATTTTAGGGTTACTGGCTGCTTTTTATTTTTCTGTTTCCATTTTTTTATTTGCTTTTTTTTTTTTCTGTTTTCCATGATAAAAAGCACCTCATTCATTTTCCCCCTGGAAGGGCAATGCAGCTACAAGGGAACATCTGTGAGGCCAATTAGCCGGGCTGGAAATGTGATATAATTGTTGTTTAAATATATTTAAATTACATGTTAATCACGATGTCATAATTTATAGGCTTTGAAAATAACTTTTTGTACTTAAGAGCCAAGCCAGATTTTACTTGTTTTTGCTGTTTTTAGTTTGTAACAAGCTCTTCTCATTCCCCGCCCCACTCCCTTCCAATTCCCCACACTTGAAGAGCTGAACTTTTACTATGGGAAAGAATGACAGCTGCAAGTAAATTGGTTGAGTAAAAATTAAGATCCCCACAGTCAGAACACGCTGGAGTGACCTTAAAGTTCTGAGCAGAACAAAGCAGTGCTCTCAGTTAAAACGCTTTTGTTTTTTTTTTCATTGTGCCATTTTCTGCTGTCCATCAAAGCCCAGCTTTGTGGATCTTCAGGAAGTATAGAGTGCATCTGTTCAATTAGCTGGTAAGGGGATTTGCTGTCAGCAGCACAGAGATAGAAAGAGGTGGGCTATGAACTGGCAGGTGATAGGGAGTTTGTTTCTGGTGGGGGGGATTTGTAAGGGTGATGGAGAGAGTCAGTATAATTTTGTGGCCCTATCATCCGGACATTGTATGATTAACTTGGACTCAGATGCCAGAGGTTATAGAGAAGGCAAATATCAGCAAATGTATCAAATATGGTGTTAAATGCACTTTGCATACATCATGTTCTGAAATTTGCATTTCAGTTGAGTGATAAAAATATGAAACTGTCTTATTACAGGCACTGTATTTCTCATATTTATTGTTTTAATTAGAATATTATATTGTTCAATATTCCTCCTGGGTAATTTTAAATTGTTAACCAGATGGGTTTTGTCTTTTAATATTTTTTTTAAATATCATACAAATCTATGTTCTTAGGAAACAAAAAAAAATACTTAATGCCTAACCTCTATCTAAATTAAACATGCACTTAACGAGAGAGGGTTTTATTTTTTATCTTCAGATAATTGTTCCTATCAATATTAACTATAGGATTAAAGATTCTAGGGTCAAGAAACACTCTAAATCCTTTTAACTAAAACAGAATGTATCTCTGTAAGATGTTACTAATCCATCAGCACTCATTTATTACCTAAACACATATAACTATTAAGGCTTCTCAACCTTTTATCCTCCCTGGCATGTATTCTTAACACTGCCATGGGCCTTTTCACATTGTTACAAGTCAGGTAGCAGACAGATAAAATGTTTTTGGCATTACGTCCAAGTCCTGGTGCCTGGCTATAACTTATGTATTTTTTCACAACAGAGTTCAACATATCAATGCTTGAGGCACCTAGATTTAGAATCTTCATTTTTCATAAAGCAGGCAAAAGAAAGCAAAGTGTGTCCATGTATGAAAAAATCAGGAAGAACTGGGAGAAACCCTATTGAATCTAGGTAGGCAGCTGGCTCATACATTCATATGCATGAATACACACACATATGTATATACAAATTCCACAAAACACCTTTTGTCTATTTATGTATGTGTTTATTTATTAATGTACTCATCCATCTACTTAGTTTGATTATGTGGAATGCTGCTTTTGGGTCAAGAAGTACAAACTTCCAGTTATAAAATAAAGTCACGGGGATATAATGTACAGCCTGGAGAATATAGTCGATCACACTGTCTTAATTTTGTAAGTGACAGAGGGTAACTACCCTTTTGTAGTGATCATTTTGCAATGTATACAAATGTTTGAATCTCTATACTGTATACCTAAAAATAATATGTATTATATGTCAATTATACCTCAACACAAATATGGATATTGTTATAGATATTGTAAAGAAAAAAGGCATATGTTTCTTTGATAATCAAGGAAAAAAAGCAATCGGGAACACCAGGAGAAATATAAAGCTACATTCCAAATTTAAAAATTAAACATAAAGCAAAATTAAATATAGGATGATTCAGACTCTTTAGTGAAGAAGAAGAAGCAGCAAAAAAGAATCACACTGAAAAATACTTAAAAAATAGAAAAATAAAGAAACTTTAAGTTTTTACTTGATCATACACAAAATAAATAAATAACGATATAACAATAAATAAAAATACACAATATCATATAATAGTATTTTAAGTACATCAACAAATGGTTAATAATAGGCCTGTGATTCAGTTGAAGGAATACTAACCTGGGCTCTCATCCTTTGTTCGTTCCTTTTTCATTAACCCTAAAACATCTTACCTCTCTCATATGTCTCATCTACTCTCTTACTAAAAAAGAATTTCTAATGAAGGGAAGCTATGAATGGTATCAGTAAATATGAATGGGAGTCAATCCAAAATTTACAAATTGTAGAGGATGCTTTTTTTTTTTTTTTAAAGATTTTATTTATTTGTCAGAGAGAGAGAGAGAGAGCACAGGCAGACGGAGTGGCAGGCAGAGGCAGAGGGAGTGGCAGGCAGAGGCAGAGGGAGAAGCAGGCTCCCTGCCCAGCAAGGAGCCCGATGTGGGACTCGATCCCAGGACGCTGGGATCATGACCTGAGCCGAGGGCAGCCGCCTAACCAACTGAGCCACCCAGGCGTCCCGCTTTTTTTTTTTTTTTTTAAAGATTTTATTTATTTGACAGACAGAGATCACAGGTCGGCAGAGAGGCAGGCAGAGAGAGGAAGGGAAGCAGGCTCCCCGCTGAACAGAGAGCCCGATGCGGGCTCCATCCCAAGACCCTGGGATCATGACCTGAGCCGAAGGCAGAGGCTTTAACCCACTAAGTCACCCAGGTGCCCCTAGAGGATGCTTTTTATAAACACTAATTACTCTACTTTCCTAACTCAGTTCTTGAAGTCCAATTAATTATAATGTCTATTCTGTTTCACAGATAAATATATGACTGCTCAGGCAAATTGAGAAACAGGAAGCGAGACTCACATGTGTCCTGTACCTACCATATGTCAGAGACTATCTTAGGTTTTATTTATTCTTATAACCTTTCAAGGTACATATCATCACTAAAAATCATGACTTGCATTTTACAGATGAGAAAACGGAGGACCAGGGAAGTTAAAAGTTCCTCTGTGTACACACAGCCATTAGTGGCTATCTGATTCTATTACCTTTTATCATGCATGCTCCATGTGGATTTTGACTTTAGCATATCTTTTCTCTCTTATCTGTACCCTCTCTCTGCCATGGCATAGTGCCTTAACTCTTCTCTTAAATGAATTCTCACAATTTTTTTTCTTGTGAAAAATTAATTTATATTCCTTCGTCCTGGTGCATATTCTAAATATCTTTTGTGGTTAGTTGGTTTCTGGCAATTTTCTTGTATACGTTTATATTTCTTTTCAGAAATGTGTTGTGGTATTTAAACCTTTTTTGTAGTTATCACCTAGCTTCTAGTTGACACATGCTGTTAGAAATTTAAAGAGGAGAACTTCTAGGAGGTTTCTTAAAGACCTTTTACTAGTTCATTTCAGTAAGAAAAAGCATAGTAGTTTTTCTTAAAATTTTTAACCTATCTTTAAGAACATTTGGTTCAATTGCAGCATCTTTGTTTAAGAGTAAAAATGAAATCATTAAGTCTTTATTATGTCCAAATTCTTGGGAAATCTAAATCTTCAAGTGACGCCTAAAATTGCCTCTCTGCTTGAAAGTTTTTTATCCCAACATCATGAAGAATATTTAATGAAGACTTCTTAGTATGTGAGCAATGCATTGAGGCCAGGAAATTCTGAAGACAGCAATTCCACAGATCTGTAACCAGCGGTCACCTGTGGTCCTTCTGCCTATAGGGTTGTTTTCTTGAACTTTTTGCCACTAATCCATGGGATCTTTAACAAATCCCTTAATCTATTGGGCCCTCAATTTACTTATCTTTGAAAAGAGAAGTCAGACTATGGAACAGGCAATGGGAAAAATCACTTTTAACCATCAAATTATTTGTACATAAGATGAATGTTCTGCCTAATGACATTATTCTAGAATTTGAAATGTTATACCTTGCCCTAGGTATAATATGCTTCCTTTTGTATTATTAATGAAGACTTAAAATCACAATTTTAGGTTTTGTGTGTACATATGTATATGCATTCATATACACACTAAGAAAATTAATAGCTTAAAATAAAATAACAGGCTTATTGAACCCACTCAAACTAACAACTTCTTTTTTTTGAAACAGACTGTCAGATCATTTGTGGCTTGTTTTTATTTTGTTTTTACTGTTTTTCACCTGTGGATATCGTTTATCAACTAAATAAATCTTGTTCCCTAAAACACTAGGTATAAGAGTTCTATTCTTTAGTGGTTGTTTGGAGTTATTTTTATTTACTTGCCAATAATAAGGCAATAGTAAAATATTGTATAGTTCAACTTCTTCCTTAGCAAAAATCCAAGCTTGGGGAAATTTTATTATATATTTAAAATAGCAATAACAGTATTTAGAGTAATCTCTGTGTGGGAATGTAAAGAATATGAAGGACATAGTTGTGTCTTGAGAGATAGAAAGCATTATGATGAGAAATAGAATTGTAAATTTTATAAATCTAATTTTGGCATGTAGATTTTATTCAGTGTCTTAATGATAGATATTGACAATAAGCAAACAATTTAACATAATACAGATAAGGCTTTCAGTGTTCACTTCATTTCAGTCCTGGACCGGGTTGGAAATATGTTCAGTTATGCTAGTTTATGCAAAGTGTTTACCAGAGAAAAAGTGAATTTGTAACAATGGGTGATTCATCCAGCCACTGCTCTTTAAGCTACCAGGTGGCACAGCTGTTACTGTAAGGAGAAAGATTTCTCATGGTCCACCTGGAATTAGGACAGCTGGTTCACGAGGGCTGATCTGAATAATGTGCTGTGGATACTTGGGTACGGCTACTGACAGCAAACACACGTGGCTGTCCCACCAGCCCAGAGCAAACACCAGTTACATTTCACAGAAACAGGATGGTATTTACAACTGATCTGAGCCAAAATGAATATCAGATTGAAGGTAGCACCCCAAGAGAAGAAAGTTCTTCCCAAGAGTTACTTATTGGCTATAGTCTAAGTAGTTGCACCATTTTCAAAAAGACCCCATATTTGACTTTGCTGCACATAAAAAGGAAGAAGGAACTATACAAAGAATCCCTGTACTTATTTGTGAACCACTTTGGAATTAAAAAAAAAAAAAAGGCCAATACTTCTTAGTTTCCCATTTATACTCTTTGTTGCCGAAGTCAACTTAAATTAGCCAGGCCCATGGTCATAATCATTTCCTTTTAAATTCGAAAATGGCTGACACTTCAATTAAAAAAATATATATATATATATATAAGAAGGAGGCAAAATATAAAATAGACTTGAAATAAGAGAATCTAGCTTAAATCTAACATGGATCCCAGAAATCACCTTATCACCAAATACCTTATTTTCACAAGGTCACACAGCTAGTTACTAACAAGCCAAAGTCAACAGACCTAATTACAAAAACATGTTATGGTTTATAATGGGGAGAAAAAAAGTCTACTTGATGTTTTTAGAATATCTAAGTCAGGGGCAACATAGTAAAACTGTAATGCAGGTGAGATCTAATCTCAATGTTTCCTCACCAAGCTTGACTTCTTAATTTCCGGCCTAGTTTTATTTACTTTCCACTAACAGGCTGCAGAGCCCACTGACTCCAGCCTGGTTCTATTGGAAAAGCGACTATATCTATAGCCTCCTTGCAAAGAAGGTGTACCATTCTGAGTTACTGAACTCACACCCTGTATTGTTTATTGATTCAAGAAAATTATTAAGAACTTATCATGTACCCTATGTGAATGATTTATCGCCGTATTCTAGTTGTTTATTTACTCCATTAGTATGCTTTCTTCCATATACCGTGAGCGGATTCAGAAGATGACTTACACTAATAGTCACGATAGCCTCAATGCCTAATACAGACTAGGGACATGGACATGGTGAAATTTTCAGTAAAAGGTATATTGGATCAAAGGATGGATGAATAGTTAGGAAAGTAATGAAATCCAAAGAGTGGCTTTATTAATGAGAATCTCAGGGACTCCCCCTAGCCAGCCAGCAAGTTATGCTTTACAGGATATGATTTTATCATCCCTGGAATTATATATTATACACATCTTAGCCTATAGATACTGAGGATGAGTCTTAAATTGAAATTGAACCCCCATACAGTAATCTGAATATTATCTCTCATCTAGTACACTTAGTCTTCTTATCAGTGATTACTCTTCCTGGAGGCATTGCTTGAAAACTTAATTCTTATGGCAAAAAAAAAAAAAAATCTTCTTAAAGTGAGTAGTTCCAAATGCAGCACACATTTCCCATGTAGTTATAAAACTTCAAGATTCTATCACTAGTATGACAACGACCTCTTGAGACATCTTTGTATTTCCTAATGCTTTGGTGGTCTAGCAAACTCAGGCTTTGACTTTAACCCTGAAGATATAAATTGTTAACTAAGAACACTAAGAAACACAGACACAAGGATAAAGTGCCATCAGGCAGATGGAGAACGTGGTTTTGGCCCATTAGGTCAAACACAAATCCCGATAAGTATCCGTTTAAGTGGTACACACACCACCCACCTGGATTTCTTTCTTTTTTTTTTTTTTTAAGATTTTATTTATTTATTTGACAGACAGAGTTCACAAGTAGGCAGAGAAGCAGGCAGAGAGAGAGGAGGAAGCAGGCTCCCCGCTGAGCAGAGAGCCCAATGCAGGGCTCAATCCCAGGACTCTGGGATCATGACCTAAGCCAAAGGCAGAGGCTTCACTGAGGCCCCACTGAGCCACCCAGCCCCCCCCCCCACCTGGATTTCTACACTGTGGTGCAAAACAGACACTGGAAGGGAAGGACCACTATAAATTTTTCAAAAAGCAGTTTTAGAGTAATTATGGCTGACTAGTATAGAAAATCAAAGTAATAAATAAATGAAATTCTAAAAGTTACAGAGTGGGTGTCTCAAGAAGGGAAGAAGCTGCAGGAGGAGAGCCCCAGAAGAGGAAACACTACCATTCTACCGTGCTGCCACCATGGGTAAGTTTCTTCAGAGCTTAGTGTCCTCCTCTGTAAAATGGAAACAATAATTTCTGTCCTGCCTGCTTTACGAATTTTACAAGTTTGTTTTCCTGTTAAATGTCTTTGAATAAAGTAATGTAATATGCACATATGTGACATGGTATTTTTTTCTAGTTAAAGAAAATACAGCTGAATCCTGACTTGTCCAAGTATCACTCACACAAGACCACACTAACTGCTGCAAATCAAATAAGCACATGTTTCTCAACAGAATTAGAGCCATCACACAGCTACATATTTCTCTGTGTGCCAAGAGGCTATTTTGCAAATTTGGGATCACATATTTCATTGGAAACCACTGTCAAAAATGATTGGTGTTATTTTTTTTTTAAGATTTTATTTATTTATTTGACAGAGACAGAGAGAGATCACAAGTAGGCAGAGGGGGAAGCAGGCTCCCTGCTGAGCAGAGCCCAATGCGGGACTCGATCCCAGGACCCTGAGATCATGACCTGAGCCGAAGGCAGAGGCTTAACCCACGGAGCCACTCAGGCGTCCCAAAAATGATTGGTGTTATTGATGTAAAAAAAAATAGTGGGTGATAATCAACAGGTTTCCCTTGAATGCATATTGGTTATTATACCATTCAAAGCCATTGTAAAATAGTCCTTTGAAAACTAAAAATAATGGTATGTTTTTCTTGGTACCACAGTAAATCAAAACAAGACCCCACAGAACTCTCTTCCACCCCTTAGTCACAGAAAGGTCCATATTCTACGTCCAAAGATAAATTCTTTAACGCAACTAAAATAAATTACCTGAGTGACCTATAGTAGAGATTATGATAAAGTAAAATAAAATCTTCATTACTTTTGTTTTCTTTAGATGATGGGGGTGATAAAGTCAATGAAACAGAAACATTAGAAATTCACATCTCTGCTGAGTATGTGTTGGCCTTGATTTCTTGAATCACTGCTAGTGAACACTTGAATGCATCCAGACAGACTCCTAATAAGATATGTCTCAGAATTCATGCTGGGGCATTGTCAACAGGCCAAGGAGAAGTCCTCAGTGCTGAACGTGTGCTTAGATTGATTTTTTTTTTCTTCCCTGTGATTGTGAATCTTTTCAGGGAAAGCTGCCACATTAAGGGAGGCACGTGGTAATGCAAGAAATGTTTGAACTCTCAGACTCTGGCGGAGAGAGAATTCCTGTGTGTCACCTCTTTAACACATTAAGCATTTTATAGATTTTAAAAGCACATTAAACTTCTTCAAGAAAGATACATCTCGGAAAGAAAGTAGCTGAGTTACAGAAAAGTTCTTAGATTTACGACCCTGAAATAATTTGATAAATGACTTGGGAGTTGGGAAAAATAAAATAGATTGGACTCTTGCACATATTACATACCCTGGGCTTTCTCCCAAGGACTACCAAACAAACCAAAAAAGTACTAGACAGATAAGAAAAGTCCCTAGTATTTTTCCCAGGCCCCTTTGTCCTTTGTTACCCAGCACAATTATTATTCATCATTTCAAAAGGAAGATATTAAGTCAATGTGCAGCTATGTTTTGACAAAAGAAAATATTAATGCTCCATCTTCAAATATAATCATAACGGAGAAGAAGACTGCCTTTCTTGCTATAAATCTTACATGGTAAGGCACTCCAGGCTCTCTCAGGATTCTTTACTGTTTTTATTACTTAAAAATATATCTAAGAGTTTTAGAAGCTGTTTCTAATTCATCTGCATCATCTTTTAGGGTGACAAGCTCCTGAAATATATGAGCAACCAGTTGTGTTAATATCTCACCTCCTCTCGTATTTGTTCCAAATTTACTCATCTGAGTATTAAAAAGATAGCTAGTAAAACCTTAGATTTTTGCCAAAAACTGTGAGACGAGGACATTCTGATCACTCCTAAGACTGATCTCTCAAATCATTATTGAAAGGTAGGTAACCAAAAGCTCAGGCAAGAGCAATCCAAAGTTATATTAGGAATCTGAGAGAACTTCCAGGATTTTCATCCAGCATGTTACCCTACAAAAGCATATTGAATGTCAATTATGCAGGAGGAGAAGATATTTCCAAGAGAGCTTGACACAAGCCCAGGTTGTGAATTATTTGCTTTGAAATACCTTCATATTCTCCTGCTTATAAATTCTGGTCAAGAGAAAAGAAAAAACAAGTAACAAGCTCATCCTAAGCATATGGTCAGATGAACATTCATAAAATGTTTATCAGCCCACAAATAAAATTTTTAAAAATGCTGGACCATCCTCCTCCAGAAAGGAGGAAAGGAGCACAATAAATAAAGGGTTCTTTGTTTTTATATAAAATTTTCGGGGCCAGCACCATCCATCTTGAGTTTCTAAATACCAGAGGCCCCAAAGGAAGATTTCACTAATATGCTATTTAAGCCAAGAATACATTCATTCCTGGCAGCCATTACTCTTGCATGTTTTCTCACCTCCCTGCCCAGAATGAATTTACTTTAAACCAACAACACTGAGAGCTTCAGTCTCTTCAATTGTACAGCCTGGGAAAGGCTGGGAAAAAACCCATCATAGGTTCACATGGTTTTGGAATTTGGTAAATCTTGAAAAAGTAAGATTTTTATTTTTGTATTCTTTTTCTAAAAGAGGCTTTACCCCTACTTTCAATGATGTGTCTGGCTCCACATAACCTTGATCCACCCAAGCTTTACCTTCACTTTCCTGAGAATGTTTCCGAAGTTTATTTTTTATCAGAAACCTGGCATTCATGAGGTGCCTGGGTGGCTCAGTCTGTAAAGCATCCAACTCGTGATTTCAGCTCAGGTCATGACTCATGGGTCCCACGATCAATCCCCGAATGGAGCTCCATGCACAGCATGGAGTCTGCTTGAAGTCTCTCCCTCTTCCTTACTTCCCACCCTCCACCCCATTCTCATGTATACACACGCACACCTGTGTTCTTTCTTTCCCTTAAATAACTAACTAAATAAAATCTTAAAAAAAAAAGAAAAAGAAAAAGAAAAGAAATCTGGCATTCATGAGTGGTCATCCCGCATATCCAGAAGGCTTCCTTGGAATATCCTTTCCTAGTAAAGTATCTTCCTTCCATGATTCAACTCAGGCATCAGAGCCCAGGTTACTATCCTGTAAGCTTCTAGATCATAGGTCAAAATTCCTTCAAACTCCTCCTCTTTTTGAGGTTCATACCAAATGATTATTCCACAGGTCCTTATCCTTGTGATTATCTATAGTCTTTGCAGGCACTTTCCAACACCCAGACTGTTTGTTGGTATATTCCAATTGCTCCGTAATATGTGACTCATACTTAATCCCTTTCACCATGAATGCCACTGTTTATCTAATTTTCTGAGCTTCCTCTTTGCCTATGCTTCTACCTCAGTTTACCACATGGCTATATCATAACAACCGGAAAAACTCCCAACATAGAATTTTTAAAAGTATCCTTTTTTCTGACCATAGCCTTCTATTCACTTTTGTGATTCTCCTTTTCTCATTCAGTCAGATCTTCTGCTTTTTTTGTGTGCTTTTCAGTTAATTCCCCGACATTTTATTTTACCAGCATGAGCTTTGCGGTAAGGTAGATATTGGTTTGAACCCTGTGTACTTACTAGCTCTGTCACAATCTACTCAACCTCTCTGAGTCTGCGTTTCCTTGGCCTAAAATGGGGGAAAGAATGCCCCTTCTCGTGTTAGCTTTCTTTTTTTTTTAAAAAAATACAAATGTATGTAAAGAAAGAACCTATATAACATTCGGTTCACATTAAGTACACAATTATCCACAATCAGGTAGATAATAGATGATAGATTTATTTTTATTTATTTTTATTTTTTAAAGATTTTACTTATTTATTTGAGAGAGAGAGAGTGAAAGAGAGCACAACAGAAGAGTGAGGGGCAGAGGGAGAAGCAGACTCTCTGCTGAGCAGGGAGCCTGATGCAGGGCTAGATTCTGGGATTCTGGGATCATGACCTGAGCTGAAGGCAGCAACTTAACTGACTGAGCCACTCTGATGATAGATTTTGTTTGTTTGTTTGTTTGTTTTAAAGAACTTGTACCAATGGTTAATTACTTCATTTACCCTCAATATAACCTTTAGTGCCTTCAGTTTTCATATTATTTTGGTGTAGCTACCTACCAATTCTGAATTCGTGATATTTCAAACATGTTTTTCTCTCCATTGCTCATCTCTTGGTAAGACTGAACAATCATTCATCCACGTAGAATGGTGCTTCTAAAAAGCCATGTTTTCTACCTCTGAGAGTCTTCAGATTTACTGGTCCCTCATTAGTCTTTGTTCACATGCCTTAACACTACATTTCCTTCAGGACTTAGCCAATCTTTTTAAGCTCCCTAACACATCTCGGTTCTCTCTCTGACAACCTTGTTCTCTATATAATAGGGAGAGTAAAATCTAAATGGCTCTATGTGGAGTCAATTTACTCTCAAAATTAAGTGAAGTGGAAAATTTGTTATTTGTTATTATGACTGGTCTGAATATCTCTTGGGAGACAACTAACTAACTTTGTGAAAATTTACCGAAAAAACTTGGTGAAATGTTTGAAGTAGAAGGTAAATCAACCAAGAGCTGAGTGTAAACCTTTCAGATAAGAGACAGAAGATTATACTATACAACACAAAAAGAAAATTTTAGAGGCCCAGGTAAATCTAAGAGAGAACAGAGCTGAGAAAGGCAAAGAGTAGAGAAAAGGGTAAGCTGGAAGATTTTTCTCCAGATGTGATCCTTCTTCAGTCTTACCCACCGGTTCTATCTTCAGTCAAATTCACCAAATTCACAAAGTCCTGACAAGAATTATTTTTGTTGTTAGGAAAAAGAAAGAAGGGACTAAGTGAAGTCTGAAAGGACTTGTTTCTACTGAAGAGACCACTTTCTCTCTAAGCTCACATTCTGTCTCCTTTCTTTCCTTCACATGGAAGAATTTTTCAAAAAATTCCCACTTCCTGCCTTTACACTTCAGATAATTGTATTCTGCTCTCCACACTACTGAAACTTCTCTCTAAAAGAATAACAATATTGGGGTGCCTGGGTGGTTCAGTTGGTTAGATGGCCAACTACTGGTTTCAGCTCAGGTCATGATCTCCGGGTCCTCGGATCTAGCCCTACAATAGGCTCCATACTTAGTGGGGAATCTGCTTGAGGATTCTCTTTGCCTCTTCCTCTGCCCCTCTGCCAGCTCATGAGCTCTCTCTCTTTCTCTCTCTCTCAAATAAATCTTAAAATAAAAAAAGAATAACAATATGTCATGAATCATGAATAATGGTGGCTTCCAAATGAAGACATAATTTCATTCAATTTAGAGCATTATCTATTTATATTCCAAAATATTAATTGTATGTCCTTATTCTACATCCTCTGTTCTAATACACTAATAATGATGTTAACATCTTCTCAGTTTTCCAATTAGAAAACATGGTATCACCTTGATTTCTCTATCTCATTCTGTAATATCCAACTGATACCCAAATCCTGTTGGTTCTATTCCAAAACCATCACTTACACAAACTAACAAAATAAAACAAAATAAAAACAGAAACAAAACAACAACAAAAAAGTCACCCACATGAAACTTTACATGCTATCTCTTTTGCCTCAGCAGATAATCCATCTGTTTTAGTTCACATTTCAAAAGCTGACAGAATTTCCCACAAGGAGTAAATCTGACCTTGTAACTTTCCCCATTTAAAAACACCAGTTTGTTCAAATGGCTCCTTATGCACTCTCTGTCTCTACTGTAACATTTTTCTCATTGCATTTTATTGGCTAGTTACTTATCTGTAAGTTTTTTGAGGATAGGGCTGGATGTGTCCGTACGAGGTAATCATGAGGGTTAGGATACATAGTAGATAACTCACTCCTGTTTGATCAAAGAATAAATGATTGAATGAATAGCTGGTCTTTGCTACTTGCTGGAAATAATCTCTTGTTTGGCAGAGATAAATGAAAATGTCTGTCTGAATTCGTGGAAGCGCTACTCAAAGACTATTCAGATAACTCCTTAAAGATCAACATTAACCTTTATTGGGAATTTGAAGATAAAAAAAATTTAAAAAGTCAAAATTCTTTACTCATGTACTCATCTCATCTTTAAAGTACTGAGTACTGAACTTAGAACAATAATAAAACAGAAAAAAAAAAGTCAGAAGCAGAGTGAGAGGAGATGCATCACGGTGGTGAAGAGCTCAGCCTCTCCAGATGCTGCAGACAGGCTGCCTGGGTTTTAATTTAAAAAAAAAAAATTATTTATTTTTAATTTTTTAATTTAAATCCAATTTAAATTACACAGTGTATTGTTAGTTTCTGAGACAGAATTTACTGATTCATCGGTTGCATATAACACCTAGTGCTCATTACATCAAGTGCCCTCTTTAGTGTCCATCACCCACTTATCCCAGACTCCCACCTACCTCCCTCAGGCTGCCTGGTTTTGTAATTTAATTGCCATACCTCAGTTTCCTCATGTACAAAATAGGCAGTAATAATAGTAAATACCTCCCAGAGTCTTCATGAGATTTAATGAACTAATAAATAATGAACTAATAAATAAATAAACTAATAGACAACAGGGTACCTGGCAATAATAATGGGCATCACCTCTTATCATTTATTTTTTTTAAATTATATCACAGTCTTATAAACATATGGGATTACTAGGAATAAAAGAATGATTCTATTCACTTCAACCCAGAATATCCAATCCAATCCAACCATAGCCACCACAGGTACTACCAGCTCTAACAAAAAAGAGACTATTCCAGATTCCAAATGAATCTGAATTATGTATGTTTTACATAATCCAATACACTAAGACTTTTAAACATTATTATTTTCTTCCAGGGACAAAAAACAAGCATGGATGTTACTAACCACAGTGTATGATTACTGTTGGAATTAGGTGTGAATTAAAGTTCCCATCTCTTTCCCCTCTCTGACTTGCAATACTTTTGTCATCACAGTGGAGAAAACATTTGCAATAAGAAGGGCAGCCATCACACCTGGAATTTTTCCCACGGTGTCTACCCATCTCTTTATTCAGCTTTCACTCACGTGTAAGAAGAGGCTAGTCCACAGCCTTTCATTTACAGCGTCTGAGTGAAAACTACAGAGCACAAACTGCCCTCGCTTTAGAACACTGGGGTCTGTCAGAATTCTCAACGGGAAAAGGGAACTTTTCATCTGGGCAGGTGAGCGAGGGAAGGGGCTGAAACACAAGACGCTGGTGATTAGGGTACGTTCAATGGCAGGAAGTGCACAAAGGGAAGCTGATGAGCGGGCCCACCCCCCACCATCCACAACCATCTTCTCCATTCCGTTTCCCGGAGTAATCAAAGGATATTCTGAACCTCTCAAAATGCCATCAATCTTTATTGAGAATGAAATAGAACATCTCTCTCTCAAGCCTTTGCAGGAGTAATCATCGTGACAGGCTGGCCTGAACAGGGAGCTCCGGCAGACAAAGATGGATTTGTAAAAATAAATAAATAAATAAATACAGATATACATAAATTAAGTAACCTCCACAAAATATGAATAGAAAGTTGATGATAATCTCCCAATTCTATTGTATGAAGGGTAAAGAAACTCACAATTGAGCTCTCCAGGTCTAGTACTGTAAAGAATAGGCTTCTTGATGAGATGTTTCGAATAATGTAGAGCAGAGCTAGGAATCTTGTGGTAATAATGCTAAAAAATAACCATCTAAATGATTTAGATAAAACATTCATTAACATTCCAAAGCTAAGTATCATCTCTAGTTGCCCCTCCCTCCTCTTTGTTTCTTTCCTAGCTCTGATTTTCTTCTTTAGTACATTTGAACAAAGAAGGAAAAATGCCTCTTCTGATTGTTCACAAAGGTTTCTTATGCCAGCTGACAATTGCTCAAGTGTAAAAGTATTTCGTAAAGATCACTGAAATGTTCTTCAATGCCAGACTGTCCTTAAACAAACAGCATTTCCCTGGTCCCTGGTGTCTCGGTGCTGTGGGAACCTGTTTGCCAGTATCCAACTCTACCAATAAAAAGCTACAAACAGTGATACAAGTCCTCCCAGGAAAAATCATTGTTTAATAGATAGGTCACTCACTTTGGAGTCTGAAGACCTGATGCTAGTTTGGTTCTTGAGTAACCAAGCTCTTAACTGAGTCGCCAAGTCATTTTACTAGGTCAGGAATTTTGTTTACTCCAAAATGGGGGTTCTGGTGTGAAAATAAAATGCTACATATGTCCACTTTGTAAACTTCAAAGCCTTTTCAGCTATCACTTATTTTTGAGAATGTTTCAAGAATGGAAGTGACTCCCTGCTTTTATAATTATATTGCTTATAGTGGACTTTGAGTCCCCAGAAGATTCAAGGAGGGGTGAGGGGACTTTTTGAAATATTATTTTGTAAGCTAGAGTAAAAAAGTTTTCATAAAGATTGCCCATATATATATATATATATATATATATATATTTTTTTTTTTTTTTTAAGACAGAAACTAGAAATCTGTACCATTTTTTAACAATCTTCCTTTGAATAATTATTGGGCTTATAACATAATTTGTTTAATTATTATTTATTGGATACATTGATGTCATGTGTTCTTTCCCCAAATGGAGGTTGGAAGTTAAAAGCATAGAGTGTAGACCAGAGAGATCTGGGTTCAAATCTCACTTTTGATCATTCAAGCTGGAAGTCTCAACAAAAAGACACTGCTCTTCACTTCAAGTTTCTATCATCATAAAATGTAAGCAGTAGTATTCTCTACCTACCTTTGTTGTGAAGATTAAGGATATAAGTGTAAAGAGCTTAGAGTAGAACCTGACACATAAATATGTGGTCAATAAATGGTAGCTATATTTAGGTCTGCTTGTGAAAATTTTGAAACATTTGTGAAACTTATAAAGATCATTTTATTTTCAAGCCTGTAATTACTAAGTCTCCATGCAAACATTGTTCTCCCTGTTTCTTTTTCCTTTTTTTAATTCTTTTAACTTGTTCTTGGCTCTGTCAGTTCCATTCGACCCTCCTAAACCATTAACTCTTGATTATGGGGAGTCTCACAGAAGAATAAACAGAAGAGGCAAAACAGCAGCAGGGTCTCTGGCTTCTCATTGCACTCCCAGCAGGAGCCTTTTAAACCAATTGATGCTAACTCTCATTAGACTTGAAGTCAAAATGAAGATTTCCATGATTTTGACCAGTAAAAAACCAGACAGAGCCAACAGAGGACTGAATGTTAGACTTAGACTTGAGAGATTAGAACATGGCTTCCCACTGCTCCCTTGAAAGTAAAGAATGCTGACTTATAGGTTTTATCTGTTTCAGTATTGGTTTATACATCTATAAAATGAGAGAGTTTGTGCTAGAAGGGCTGTAAGACCCCTTCCACTCTGATACTCCATGAGTATATAATTACGTATGCATCCATCTCATACTACAACAGGACATGTGAGCGTTGCAAATTACTATATTTATTTGATCTATTTACGTTGGTCAAGGACAAAATACACTGGTTATATTTCTATTCTACTGGTTATATTTCAACTAGGGAAAATCTCATTGAAAGAAGTGTCCAGAGAAGGAGATAAGCTGGGAGAAAGGAAGGAAAAGGCAGTGGTAAGTGATAGGGAAGAAGATTATTTTGTTGGTATGATAAGGAGAGCTTCTCTCTCTGTGTATGTGGGAGCACAGACTTTAATGTACATGAAATAATGTATGCTATGTATGTATGTACAACCTCTTTTCCTTCATCAAGGTTGGAGCTGGGAAGTTCTAAATATCTTGTTGCTACTTTAGCCTGTAGCAGGAGTGGAGAAATCACTCCGATTTACTAGGACATAGGAAATATTCCACTTCAATCTAATCTGGGCACACATTTATAGGCATTAGTACTGAGTTTTACACACATGTAGTACTAGACTTTGTTTATAGGTTGAAGAGAAAGAGAATAATACCAAGATTTATTATAAGAAAAAATGTTGAAGTGAATACAATCATTCACTAACAGAAAAAGCAGATTCTCTAAAGAATAGAGAAACAACAGTAGAGGAAATCATAATGTGCTACAACAAAAAGGTTCTTCCCAAAGTCCAAATCTACTAGAAGTGATTTCTATGATACCTGAAGATAGAATTAGAGAAGGAGGTCTAAAAATTTTTACTTAAGAAATTAAAAGATACTTTGATTTTGTTTGTAATTTCTAATATAAGTTTAAATGAAGAATCTAGAACAGGTACTATAAAGGGTTTTGCATAATGTTTAACAGGATGTCATGATATAAATTCAAGAAAACCCATAGGAAGTCAGTGAGAAATAAAAGAATGATAGCAATGGGGAAAAGAAAAAGAGAAGAAAAGTTTACAAAGAATAGTGTAATAAAATAATACATCCAGATTTTAAGGAAGTCACTGGTAGAGAAAACGTTGCGCAAAAAGGTCACTTGATATTTTACTGTATAAAAACTATCATTTGAGAGGATGAGGAATATTCTCAAATTAGTGGTAAATTGGAGATCTTAGAACCACTTTTAATATCCCTGTCATTGCTAAGAACTTTGAAGAATAAGCAAAGGCAATTCGACATTATATTCTCATTTAGTAAAAAAAAGAGACAAATCTGTGATGCATTAAGAAAGATACCTCTTTGTTAAAACAAATTAACTACCTACTCACACCTCCAAACTAAAACAGAAAGCCCCAACTTGATCTGTATTTTGAAAGAGGTCAATAGTGGGAAAATGCTTAGAGCTCTGGGAAATTTTGTGTGTGTGAGCTAGAGGGTAGTAAAAAATAAATTTCAGAGACTGGTCAACTGGAATGACCAATGGAATTTCCCAGGATTAATGTTCAAAAATCCTTCAACCATTGTTGACAATAGGATTATATATCATATAAAGAGAGATCTTATATAACATATATCATTCAGATTTATCTCATTGATAAAAATGATAGATATAATCTAAATCGATGAAAACAAAAAAAATGAAAAGAATTAGGGCTCAAATATTCAGTAATATTGTCTTTTATTGGGTACAATGTAAACACTGTATTTAAAAATAAAGCCCATTTAAAGAAATGCAGATGTCTGTTAGGGAGACATCTTAGTAATTTCTGTAAAGTTATGATGGCCTGAATTATAATCATGACAAAAGAAAGAGAAAAGAGACATTTGAGAGCTGGTTTGAGGAAGGCCAAAAAAGGATTTTGTTTTGAATTGGATGATTTTAATGAGAATCAAGAGATTTCAAAATCATATTTCAAGCCTTCATAACAATGATAAATAGGAAATTTGGGAGGAAGCCCACCCCACCTCCTCTGATAACATAAAAGAGTTCTCAACATGTACAGAATGGAAATATTACAAAAACACAGATTTTTAAAAGTATTCTCAAAAAGACATCTCCTTGCCCTTGTTCATGTGGGTTTTGTTTGTTTGTTTGTTTGGTTGGTTGGTTGGTTTTATTGTTTAGCTTTCCTTCTGACCCATTTCAGACCTGCACTACCAAAACTCCTGTTGCAAGCTACACCCTCATTCTCTAATAATGATACAGCTCAAATAAAGCTCATTCTGTAGATACTTAAGCTGATTTGTTTTCCTTTGCCTTTTTCCTATAATACTGGCATATTGTTTGCAAAAAATCATCCCTCAACTAGAATATAAACTCTTCTCAGGCAGAACTTTTGATCTACTACTCTGTACCCTCATTGTCCAACACAGTGCCTAGCCCCTGTATTAATTCATTTATTCCTTCACCATAATAACTTGAACAATTTAAAAATTACTATGTAGATGGGGAAAACTTTGAAACAAAAAGTATCTAGTGATATGAAATGTCATAGTAGGAAGAGCTCCTTCTTTAGGCTTAATAGATTAAAAAAAAAAAAAAAATCCCAAGCATCACATCAAGGATACCATGCAGGAATCCTTGACATATTTTGGAAGAAATGTAAAACCAATATCCTGAGACTACAATCATTTATCATCAAGAAGCAGCTGTTGTTAGAATTGATATTGATCCTTGGTAAATTGCTACCAGAGTAACCTTGTTATACCATCACAAAATTCTCCCACTACATCATTTAGCTATGAGATGCTTCCTTCACTTGTGTCCTTAAGTTTTTCTCTTTGTATTAAATCACATAAGAACAAAAGTATGTAGAGGTAACCCAAAATGTTTTTGGCCATTTTCCAGTTAAATATTCTCTACAAGATATATAAATGTATAAAATATAATAACTAGTCCAAAAAAGTCATTTGATAATAAGGTAATTTTTAAAGTTATAAGGAACTTATCAGTGATCTAGTTCAATTTTCTCATCACCGATGTGAAGAAACTGAATTTGGTTAAATGATATGATTAAGGCTGTAATGCCAAAGAGTTTGTTCTAGAATGTGAGACTCCAGACATAACAACTTACTTTCTTTTATCCAATTACCATTAAATGTATGAAAAGTGTTAGTTTCATACATAGTAAGAAGTTTAATAGCAACTTGAGGAACTTTCCCTCAGCCCACTGTCACTTTAGGTATGGCCTCCATGTGAGATTGTGGAAAGCTGGACTCAATTTCTAGCTTTGCTTCTTATTATTTGTGTTATCTAAACTCTCCATATTCAATTTTCTTAACTTTTAAAATGAGACAAATATTAATGTCTACCTCATAGGACTTAGTGAAATAAAAGTGAAATAGTTAATTTAAAACACTTAGCATAGTACCTTGATCATAGAAAGCACTCAATAAATTTAAGCTAATATTACTATTATTAGTTTCATTATTTCAAAAAATAAGAAATCATGGCTTTGATTTTTTGAGCAGCAAAGACAAACACATTTGAAAATTCTATTTTAAAATGTCATCATTAAAAATGACATCACTGTTCCTACATTATCTATTTACTTGAATTTTTTCTAGTTTATATACATCATTAGGAAGCACATTTAGCACACTATCATAAATCCTATAGAGAAGACCAAAGTATTCTTGTATTTCTATTTAATTTTGTGTGGTGAATTGGTAAAAATCTTAAAAGGAATGACCATGTGTGTAGTAACCTTCCTAGTATACTTTTATCAAAGTTACAAACTTTAATCTCAAGGAAATGTGATAGTAGCACAAAAAAAATATATGAAATCCCATTTTATGAGCAAACAAATATTCAGCCTATAATTAATTATTTAGAAACTGGTCTCATTTTTGAGATACTAAGATCCTTTATTTTTCTTCATCCTTTATTTATTCTGCCTACATTTCCTATTTTTCAACTCATTTTTATAATCCATTCTAGGAAAGAAAGGACAAAAAAGAAGGAAAAAAAAGGATCTGTTAATATAGTTATGTCTTAGAGGATGTGAAAGAAGTGGAGAAAGGTTTAAATTGCAAGGAGAGATCCACTGCGGGTCGCCTGCTACACCGATGGGCAGCAGATATAATTCCTTTGTCTTCTCCTGGTCTGGATAACTAAGAATTAGTTGATATGTTTTGAAAGATGTAGAACACTGCATCTCTAAAACTATTCATCACCAATGACTGAATGATCCTGCACAATTGAAACCCTGTCTACAAAAATTCACTGAAGCTTTTAAATTAAATAAAAATTTCCACTATCATTAAAGCTAATGAATCTTTAGCCACAACAAATTATTAGCTGTTTTTATTAATTGCTGCTGCATTTGGTGTACAACTCACTATGCCAAAGAAATACAAATCTGGGTAATTTTTTAAAAAAAGGGAAAATTTTTTTAACAGAAAAATATCTATATAGACATTCAAAAACATTGCAAGTATTTAATTGAAAGTATCAGCCATTATGTACTTACATAAATACATCAAGAGAGAAAGAAGGCAGAAATGGAATTTAAAAGCTATTGCAAACTGAATGCACAAATGGACAAGGGCCAGATCATACATAAAAATAGAAGTCTAACTCCCAGCTTACAGCAACTTGACTAGGAAATCCTATCTACAATAAACAGCCCAGGAAGCCAACCTGCTCTACGTCAGACTTGCAGGAAGTCAGATTGTTACCTCCAGCAGCAATCCAGGAAGCTAAACAATAACATCTATAATAACTGAACCAATGCAGTCAAGACTTGATTAACTAACAGTTTCACTAAATTGTCACCACTTTCAAATTAGGAGAAACCAGAGAAAGACAAATATGCACCTCTAACTAATCACATTGAATGTCTCACTTCTAATTCCCCCTCTTACAGCTTCCCCACACCAAAAGCCTGGAACCAAGGCATACTTGAAGCTTTCCCTTTTCTCCACTATAAAGCTTTCCCACTGTTTTGCCTGCCTTTAAGTCTCTGCACATTACAAGTGGCAGTGGCTAACTCCCTTGCTATATAGCAAGCTCTGAATAAAGAGCCTTTGCATTTCTCTTTTGGTGGGTCTTCATTTATCTGCACACGACTGAGCATCTACTATATATCCATCAATGGGGAACACATTTTGCTATCCTAAAAAGTTAATCTTCACAATATTTGGAGACGATTTTTTTTATCCCATTTCACAGATGTGCAGAATTGAAGCTTATAGAAGTTCAACATTCTCATGCTTTCCCATTCACATCGTGCTAGAGTAATAGTTTTGGTATATTATTGTGATGAAGGTATTTAAGATAAAATTAAAAGGGTACTAACAATAACAACAATAATAACACAACAACTATAAATTAGTTGGTTCTTTTATTTTTAGCATTACTTGCATTTGTATCATCAATTTGCTGGATAAATGTCAACATTGTATTTTTAATTGACTCATTGCTTTAAAGTTATAATGAATCAAAATACATACAGAATTTGAAATAACCAAAAGCACCATTGAAGGAATGACTTCCATATCTTATTTGCTGTAAAAGCACATCAGCAGAAATAATTTGCTTGTCAAGTAGTAACTGAAGGAACAGGTTTTTTTGTTTGTTTGTTTTGTTTTGTTTTTATAGATAATGTGTAGAAAACCTTATAAGAGGGGCACCTGGATGGCTCACTCCATTAAGCATTTGCCTTAGCTCAGGTCAGGATCTCTAGGTCTGGGATCAAGCCCCAGGTCCGGCTCCCTGCTCAGTGGAGAACCAGCTTCTCCCTCTCCCCCTGCCCCTGCCCCAACTTGTGCTCACACACAGGCTTGCGTGGTCTATCTCAAATAAATGAATAAAATCTTAAAAAAAAGAAAAAAAAGAAAGAAAACCTTGTAAAAATGTAGTTATTTATGATATTGACAAGGAAATAACTAAAAATGAAATTTGAGTGATTCTGGAAAAGAATAAGTAGTTGCCTGGCACATTTTAAAAGGTAATTATTTAACAATCACATAAGTCAACTACCATTGTATTTATTTTACAAATGAAGAAAGAAGTTGGGAAGACATTTAAGAACATTACCTAAAACATCATTTTGTTAGCAAAATCATCTATATTCAAAAACTGAAATAATTTTTGGTTTCAAGGTTCAACAGATATGCTCAAAAAACAGATTAAAATTCACTCCAAGATATTCCCTTACCACATAGGTTGGCACAGAACCTAAAGTTGAAGTAATTTATTTTCTAACTATAAAATAATATAACTTAGCTTTATACAGGGAAAATAGCATTTGCACAAATTAGAAATTACCATAGAAGCTACATAAAACTATATATTTTTTAAAGAACAGGAAAATACAGGTGATTAATAAGGCCCTCGAATGTCTGAAAATAAAATGGTATTTAAGAACAATTCCCTTAATAAAGACCTGAAAAACTAAAAAGATATCTACGGATAACATTGTTTAAATAATAATTTGGAATAAGAAATGATGACTAAAGGCCAAATAATTTCTCAGGTGGCTTGTACTTTGTCTCACTAATTTCATTTAGTTAATTCAAACCTTTATTAAGAATTCCTTGCATTGGGTCTAAATTAAAATGAACAGAGTTGGAATCTGAGAAGCCTTATAAAAGCAAAAGATTCAAGCTGTTGGCCTTTATAGAATTTCATATTAAGGAAAGAAATACTTTCTGAGATGTCTCTCTTTTTTGTTTGTTTGTTTGTTTTTTATATGTGAGAGTGAGAGAGAGAGCGAGCCCACAAACAAGCAGAGGGAGAAGCAGACTCCCTGCTAAGCAAGGACCCCAATGTGGGACTTGATCCCAGGATCCTGGGATGGTAACCTGAGCTAAACGCAGACATTTAACCAACTGAGCCACCCAGGTGCCCCTAAAATGTCTCTGTTTTAATAAAAGTAATTAATATGTTACATAAAGTTTTAAATGCCAGAGTTACAAGTTGGCCACTTTGCTAAGCATAACATGGGGAAAAAAACTTATTCCTTTATACATCTGAAAGACTTTGTTCCTTCCTATAAACAGTAGTGATGTTCAATGACTATCAATGATGATTTGATATTTAATATCAAATTAATAATGATTTTATATTTAAACCTTTTAGTTATCTTCTCCCCATTGGGATGGAATGGCATATTTTTCATAGGAAAGAAAAACTGAGGTGTTTTGTTTTGTTTTATTTTTTGCCTCTTTCTATATCAACCCTTTTGAATGGGGCAAATGAACAAAAGGTATGGAGTAGGCTGGGAAATGCATTTCATAAGAAAATCACCTGGAGGAATTTCCAAGCAACAGGTACCTTAAACAGTGAGGTAGATGTGAAGAAAAACATTGTATCATGAAAATAACATGTTCCAATAACTTTGAAGCAATAGTATGTGCAGTAGAGAGAGGCAATAGTATGTGCAGTAGAATCCTACCATTCCACTGGCGAACTGTATGACACCAGTCAAAAACTTTAACTGTGACAAGTTTTCTTCATTTGTCAGATGGAGAGAATGATAAGAGAACCCAAAGAAATTGTTGTAAGGATTCGGAGACTTAGTATACATGTGTTCGTACAGAGTAAGCACCAGGTGAGTGTTACTTTATTATTGCTGTGAATCTGAAACAAAGCCAGCAACTTCATTTTGGAACATGAGCTGCAGGTGGAAAGTTGTCTCATGCTTATGCACAAGATGAATAGTTTGTTTCACTGGCTGTGATAATGTTCTTAAATGTAGGAGCCTAGACACTTTTTGAAGGTGGAGTTTTGTCAAAATTCTTTGAACCTCAAGTAACTGATAATGTCTTGCATACAGACATACTCAATACATGTTGAGTGAATAATGAATGAATTTTTAAAAATAACCAAGCATATGGATTAGACAGTTTTCAGAAAAAGAATGGCATTCATATAGAGTGGGCTAAATATTTAATATTAAATAAAAATTCTTTTCAGACGTTTCCTTTGAAATTTCAATCTACCTCTTAGAAATGATTCAGCAGTCTTCCCAAAATGATTGTTAAAGTCCAAAGTATTGAAGTTTTCTGTTTATACTTCAAATTGACAGAGAATATTTAGTCTCTTAAGTGAAAGAGAGTTGTACTTGTATCACCTCTTGACTATGGTCATACCATTTTTTTAAGATAGCCTACCTCGTTAAGAATTTTCATTTATTTATAAATACACAGTTTTATTAGTTTAGTTTGAATGGGTTGATTTTTTGTTAATTGAATCGGTAGATTTTCAAAAACTAAGATTTAACTCACAAAAGACAAAGAAAACATTTCTCATCTTGAAATCCTAAAGATATTTCAGAGTACTTATCATATTACCCATGCTTATGTTGCAAAATTAACTATACATGGTCTATCTTTCACTGATAGAGTATGTTTTTAATCTAGGAATCCTGTTGAAATGAGCTGCATAATTATTTTGTAATTCTAGGGCTTACAATATATTTGCATGATTCTATTTTTTATTATTTATTTGTTTTTTTTTTTAGAGATTTTATTTATTTATTTGATAGAGAGAGGAACACAAGCAGGGGGAGTGGGAGAGGGAGAAACAGGTTCCTTGGTGAGCAGGGAGCCTAATGCAGAACTTGATCCCAGGCCCGGGGATCATGACCCGAGCCAAAGGTAGACACTTAACGACTGAGCCACCCAGGGGTCCCTGCATGGTTTCATTTCTCAGAAACAATATGGGAGGGGGCAGATGATTATTTCTTACCCTGTTTGAGTCAATTCTCGCTCTGGAAGTATAGATGGGAGGCGGGATGTTGAAAGCCTGAGGGACCAGGTACTCATCAGCATCCATCATGTCTTCCAAATCCTCTTCATCCAAGAGATTCTGAAAGAACTTGCTGTCGTTTGGACTGGGAAGCTTCATGCGATCATCACCCTAAAAGTTTGCCCACCAGACAAAGAGAAGATAATTCTTCCTTTCTTCTGAAACATGTGGACTTTGCAGCAAATTTATGGACTATCAAAACAAGTGGTTGAAAATCCATGCACTTGTTAAAAAAAGTAATTCTTTAACACAAGTACCAGTCATGAAGAAGCCTGTAACCCGCTTAGATATGACAGGGTACAGATTGTGATAAATGCCATCAGAGATGAGTAGAGTAGGATGCTCTGGCTGTTTTGAGGGAGGCATCATCTATTTCAGATCTGAGGATAATGGTGGGCTTCATTGCCAGAATGTTTGAGCTGTGACTTTAAGAATAAATAATAAAGGGCAATTGACTTATCAACCTTTACTTTACCTTATTGAGTTGATTTGACATTGTAGCATTCTCAGGACATACAGGCTCCATGATTTGCCCTATAACATGACACTGCTAACATGCTAGCTTTCAAAATCACAGCACAAGGGGCAAATAATATAAATTAAGGTGGGAGAGACACCAAAATCCTACTCTTTTTTCCTTCAACTATTTCTTAAATATGATTTTTTTCATTTTTCAAAATTATGGATATTTTTGTAAACAAGTTGTTTGTGCAAGTTAATTTGGTAAAAAGATAACTGGAAACTATTCTAAAACCTGGCTTTTATCTTCACGTCAGACTATTGATAGGAGGATAGATGCTACCTTGTTTTCCTGAGGAAAATTAATTCGTGAGGAAAAAGTAACTCAGGGCCTATTTGGTTATGATTTAGGTAAAAATAATCATAGATAAATATACTACAATTTTTAAATTATCTAATCCATTTTTCCTACTATTTAATATAAAATGTTCTTTGGGGCTATCATTTGATTCATATGTACATCAATTCACTTGAATCTGAGTTATTGCTTGGATACTGTATATCTTCCCAAACAAGACACATTTAATAAATATATTTTAGGAAATTAAATGTTAGTATATTGAAACTTTTAATTCACTGTCTTCAACCATGGACAAGATTAAAACAAAAATCCATCTTTCTTTTATTCTGAAAAGGGAAGATGATAATGGACATGATTTAATGCATGTTAATAAAAAGCAGAGTGCTCGAAGACTTGTCTGGGGATAAGGACTTTTTGGATATATGGATATATATACTATATGGATAATCATAATTATCTGCCTGTTTGGTATTGGGGGCCCTTGAATACTAAGGGAAGATTCTTAGAAGTAGTTGTGACATCAAGTGGAAGGTTCTTGTCCATAACTCATTTCTCATGATAATCAACATATGAACAGTGAATTCCACAGTTCTAAAGACCAGATCTGTACCAACCTGAATAACTAGGTATCTTTGAGGGTCTCGAGCCATCCTCGAAAATTCGGCAGCCAGTTCCTTAAATTTAGGTCTACTGTCAGCATCAATCATCCAACCTAGAAATTCACACACAACACAAAAGTCACTCTATCCATAATTATGAAGAAGTAGGATGTTAATTTTATGAAAACATAGGCTAGGTTTGATAAATGTTGTTTTAATAATAATGATCTAAAAAAAAACACAAAGAAAGCTAAAGAAAGAAACAGTCCAATAGGTGAGCTTCTATCTCAATCAGTTTGTTGATATTCAAAAGCAAATGAAATATATGATAGAATAACAGAAATTTTTAAGGGCACCTGGGTGGCTCAGTGGGTTAAACCCTCTGCCTTTCAGCTCAGGTCATGATCCCAGGGTCCTGGAAGGCAGCTATGCTCACCACTATACCACCTATGCTGCACAGATCCTAGGGTTCTGGGATCGAGCCCCGCATCGGGCTCTCTGTTCAGCAGGGAGCCTGCTTCCCTCTCTCTCTCTGCCTTCCTCTCTGCCTACTTGTGATCCCTGTCTATCAAATAAATAAATAAAATCTTCAAAAAAGAAAAAAGAATAACAAATTTTTATTTTGTTGATCTAATTTAAAATTAATTTTTCTTCTTAGAAAACATAACCTAAGCTAACTATGGGAACTTACAGAAGCTCTGATTTCTTTTTTATTTCCTTAAGTATGAAGAGAATGCCTTTTTTTTCTACTTTTTTTTGATGGTAATAGAAGAGGTGATTGGGATATAATTTATTATTTTATGTCAGGAGTGACATGGAGCTTTGGTTACAATGCAGTACACCAGCACAGAGGGGGAGAAAGGAAATGAAAGCAACTTTCTCATGCTACTATTTTCCTGGTGGGGAAAAAAACAGTGCAAAATGATTGGTAATGTTTGTTCAGCAATAGCCATTAGCTTATCTAAGTACTAGCCTTTGCAGCATAAAAATACTATCAGCAATTTTCAAGGTATGTATTATTATTTATCTGGGAGTCTAGATAAAGTGGGTCTTATCTCCCCAGGCTCTGTTTAGCTGATGAGATCACAAGAATAAAAGCACCAAGCTTTTCCTTATTTTCTTGCCAAATGACCCTCTTCCTAGGTATTAAAACTCATAAAAGCAAGGTAAAACTTCCTATTAGGCAAAATATTTTCCTGATTTTCATTGTTTCATCAGAGCAGCTAAATGAAGTATGTAAATCGCTTCTGATGCTAGTTATGAGATCAAATCATATAATGCATGCATGTTCTTTAAAGTTCCTTCCATAGATGACTACTGAATGATGTTTGATCCAATAAAGCTATAATGTTTATTTCCTTTTTCCGGGAGTTCAATTTTTATTCTTGTTCTGGGAAGTCTTTGGGTGTCATTTCATGTATCATTAATATCAGCTGAATTTTTTCTCTCTTAACAAAGCTCAACTATTTGCATCCACTTAGGGGAAAAAAAATGCTGCTGATACCAAGATGCTAATGAGGAAATAGGTATTTCTGGAACTACTGGAATCAAAAAAGGTTAACTTCGCTGGGAGGTATCAGTTTCTTTCTAACTAAATATTGAGTAAATAGAACTATGCTTAGAGAAAAGGGCATGCTGACCTGAACTGGAAGCACATTTTTATTTCTTCCCTCACTGACAGAATGTATCACACATGTCATGAATATAAATCTGAGTGGACCTAGGTCCAAAGTCTCATATTAATAAGATGCTTATTCACCTTCACCGGTTTGTTTCTTTGCTAAACCTGTGTAAATCAAAAGGGGAAAACCCCAGATTACACAAGAAAGATTGCTGAATGTTAATCTCACTTAAATTAAATAGGAAACTCCAGAGACTTCCCTAATTCTATTTAAATTAAGAGACTAGGCTGCCAAAGCACATTTATAATACATATGTGTTTGGGGCATAGAAAGAAGAAAGAAAAGTAAGAGTGCTTGATGTAAACAAATGATCAAATTAAAAAAAAAAGCAAACATTGGTAATTTTTTTTATTTCACGTAGAAATTCATGTCTTCTCACTTCCCATTCTGCTCTGCTAATTTCCTGTTAACTAAAACTGGTAAACCTATTTCCATTTAATTCATCTTTTTTAACTATCAGTTTCAAGCTTTCTTTCTTTGTATTTAGATCATTTGTTTAGACCGCTATTTTCCTATAAAGATTACTAACATTATTGTGACTAATTACATCTCTTTGTGAAAGACAATTTGATTGTCATGGAAATGATAAGAATCAAAGTGAAATGAATCAGAAGAGTAAGAGTCATATAATTTCAACTCTATAACGTGGAAGCATGCATATTGATGCATATTGCTGCCTATTAACAAGCCAAAAACACAGGTGTTTACATGATTTTTCACAATTATTTTTGAGCTTTCACATTTTTCAATATATAAAAACATTAGGCAGGTAGGTTAATCCATACTATTATTTTACTAAGCATGATGATGGCTATGATAAAATTATTTTGCAATCTTACATTTGACCATGACCATGTAAACGTCAATAGTGCAGATCGGAGGCTGGGGCAAACGTTCTCCTTTCTCTAATAAATCTGGGATTTCTCGGGTTGGAATTCCATCATATGGTTTTCCTCCAAAGGTCATCAGTTCCCATATAGTGACTCCTAAATTAGAGATCAAAAATTTACATAAGTGTATTAACAACATAATTTGAAAAAAACCAGCAGAATGCCAGTGACTAAAGAAAACGCCCCCGAAGGCAATAAAAAATAGTCTAAAGAGGGGTGCCTGGGTGGCACAGCTGGTTAAGCGTCCAGACTCTTGGTTTTGGCTCAGGTGGTCATCTCAGGATCCTGAGATGGAGCCCTACCTCAGACTCTGTGCTCAGCGTCTGGTCTACTTAAGACTCTCTTCGTCCACCCCCCACCCCCACCACCCTAAAGTACATAAATAAATCTTTTAAAAAAATAGTCTAAAGAAAGGCTCTTCAGATTTCTATATCCATTAGAAGCCCAGTGACAAAATCTTTGTGGGAAATTCAATTATCTTATTATTGTCTTGAAATTTTTAATGAGTAGCAGAGACAATTCAGAGCGGATGTCAGAATACAGAGTCTGTTCCCCATTTCTATTTTTAAGTAATATTAATGTTTGCTGGTCCAAGTTAATTTTCACTACACAGCAATAGAGCCTATCAAACAATTTATTATATACATATGTGCTCAATATCAAGTAATTATGAATGTAGATAAAATCTGATGTTGACTAATTTTGAGATTAACATTTTTGGGATTTCAAGTCCTATAGGCTAAGCTGGGATGCCAGAATGATTACCTTATGTTATGGTAAATCATCGTGGCTCTCTTTTTGACTCACACAAAGAGAACAGACGGAATAAAACAAATTCCTATCTTTAACATCTGTGAGAGCCTGAAGGATCCAAATATAACATAATACCTGTGAAATAGGTATCACAAAATTGAAGGGAATCAATAATAGTTGATTCCTTGGATATGAAATCACTTTCTTGAACCACTAGAACAGTGATTCCCTCTGTAAAAGCAAATACCCTAAACACCAGCCTGCAAATAGCTAATTCTGATAATAATAATGATTCTGGTTTGAACAATAGTATATATGCTATAGATCTCTTTATGATCTCATAAATATCCAATTAAAAAGTTATCATTTCTTAAGTATAAGGATTTTAAGTTCATACATAGCAATCTGTGCATAAGATTCTTACCTAGTGAATTTTGATTGGTTCATATAATATACAAAGCATGTTTTAATTAGGACTATGCTTTCTTTTCTACTGGAATGAATTATTTATTCAAACAGGTCTTTTTTCGCTTATAACAGTTATTACTGGCTGATAACAAAAATACAGAGCTTAAGATATAAAAGTACATGTGAACTTCAAATTATCCTTTATCATAATATCATTAACAATTAACTGATTTTTCTTGTTAATATCTTTATCTTATGATTCTTAGGTATAATATAAAAATGTAACTAGTAACACAATTTAACCGTTTGATCTTGATTAAATCCTACTTAATTTTGCATATTGAAGAATGGCTCTGTAGAAACAGTAATTAAGATTGAGTGTCCATGAGGCAGGCTGGAACAAGTTAAGAAGAGGATGGCTGTCCATTTCTATTCATTCAGTCAATATAGATACATGTTTATAGAATATGGATTTAATGAGGGCATTTTGTTAACTTATGTATACAGTTATAAAAGAACAGATGCTCTCACCTCTCTATCAGAACTTCTAAAAATAAAAGAACTTCTAATATAAAAAATTGCAAAGCAATTACAAATCAAAAAATAGAAACTATAATAAAGAGAATATAAACTATAATAAATTTAAAAACCAAAGAAGGAACATCAAAACCCCCACCTCTGCCAATAATAATCCAATTATATCTTTGCAGGAGTGACCACAAGATAGGGTTAAACAGAGATGGCTTCATGTAGAAGGACAGTCCCAGGAAAACCTAATCAGAAACATCTTCAAAACTTACAATCCTATCATTTAAACATAAACCATAGCCAATGCATGTTTATTTTATATAAAATTAATCTTTATATTTTATAAAAATTATATTTTAGTTTTCTAAAAATAAATGTGCATCTGGTGGCAATATTCCACAAAGGAGCATTGTAAACAACATTATGTTTCTCTCTGCCTTATATGCCTTTTGTAATCAACTATGATATATCATAAAAATCTTAAAATGCCTTATGGATATGGGTTGATGACCTGGGCTATGTTTCAAAGCAGAGTACTTATCTATCTATCTATCTATGTACTTGTATTAGAGATCATTTAAAATTGCTTGCAGCAAATTGCCACATTTAATTGAGGGAAACAGTAATAGAAAAAAAAGGAAAAGTGATATATATGTCATATATTAAAATATAAATGTCAAATATTAAAATATAAAATCTAATTTGTTTCATGTAATATATATACTAGATTTCTGTTCTGTGTAGTCTTCACAGTTCAACGACTTAAATTTTTAAATAGTTTCCTTATACTTGTCTAAATCTCAAGCACAGCACACTTTCTACTTAAAAGCTTATTTTTAAAAATTTTTTCAGTGTTCCAAAATTCATTGTTTATGTACTACGCCCAGTGCTCCATGCAATATGTGCATAGAATACACGGGACCTTTGTGGAAATTTTAAACGAACAGCATACGTGTGTGGAGGGAAAAAACACTTTACAGAAATGTCTTAACATTTTTTTAAAGATAATTTGTGCTTCTCTGGATAAGAGGTATAAGTTCTTTAGTGATTGAATGGATTAAGTCTCTTTTCTAAAAATAAATAACAAAGATAAAGCTAGACTTAAATTTGAGTAAACTTAATTGTACCATACTTTCAAGTCACACCACCATCTTTTGCTTACAGGGCATCATGCTTTCAATTTGTAAGAAATACTGGTTCTTTGCAACATATTTAAACTTAGAAAAGGTCTTGATTCATTCTTACTACTACCTGGATGGACTTCAGTTGTAAATAGCCAGATAGATCTAATTATTTCATCTCATCAATTGAGTTAAATGCTATTAAATGAATGCTTTAAGTTTAAAATCATTCTTTCCAAGTTCATATTATTCATTCTCTAATATATCTGTTTATTCCAAAGTAGTTTGTAAATTAAAATCAAAACTGCAATTAGCAATCTTCTCTCCTATTTCTCCCCTCACATTTGCTCTCACCTTACTGCTTTCAGTAATTGTTCTTTGTTACAACACTAAACTCTTATGATAGAAAAGACATTCTTTTATTTTTAATATATGTTTTCAAAGAGTTTTTTGAAAAATCAAGGCTATGAGGCTCTATGATATTGTTCCTAAACTAAAATTGGTTATTTTCTTTTTTTTTCTGTCAAAATGATCAGAAAAGTTGCTATCAAACCAAAGGTTATGGTAGACAATTGAGATTTTAATATATTATATTTTAGAGAACCAAGAAAAAACAGGAAAAAAGCAGATAAATGATACAGTTTAGAAGTTTGTTTTGTTTTGTTTTGTTTTTAAGTGGAAGAGCAAAGAGTTAATTCCTTTAGGAAACAAGGCTTGTAAGTAGGTATTTCCAACAAAATAAAATAAATTAGCATACATATTTTACATGAGCCTAATATATTTATTTTTGCCCTAAATCCCTTAATTCACAAAGAAGATTTATTTACCGTAGCTCCAAACATCACTCTGATGGGTAAATTTTCTGTAGTGTATACACTCCAGAGCCATCCATTTAATTGGCATCTGAGAAAGAAAAAGAGAAATAAAAAGTGAAAGTCTTATAGTTATTTAAAAAGTTATTTTTATATTCATTTCCTAAAATCTGAGTCTCTGGGCTTGCCTCAATTGTATTTTTGTATGTATAGAAAATACAGATATAATAATAATAAACATTTTTTTCAATACAGAGAACAATGATTTAAAATTTATAAAATTTGTAAAGTGAATTAACCTAGAGATATATTTATTTTTAAAAGCTTCATAAACAATGAAAAGTAAAATAGTATCACTTTCTATAGTTCTTAATTAATGTTCAGCAATTAATTCAGTTACTGGTTAATATTATGACTCAATATTGACTCTAAACATTTAAGACATATGCTTCTAAAAATATGATCTACTACAGTTTTTCCCCCCAAAATGAAATTCCTGACACTTTCACTTATTCTTTTTTACCCTCAGAAAATTTCTAGCTACCAGTAAGATGGTCTGTTTCTATACTTGCCCCCCACTTTCTCCTTTGATATAATTTGGTCACTTGAAACACCTAAAATAATGAATTCCAAAGTTAGGCTTGCTTTGTTCCCCAGCCACAGATGATCTCCCTTGTCTTGGTTAGCCAGTATTGAAAACATGTACCATGGGGGCGCCTGGGTGGCTCAGTGGGTTAAAGCCTCTGCTTTCGGCTCAGGTCATGATCCCAGGGTCCTGGGATCGAGCCCCAGGTCGGGCTCTCTGCTCCGCGGGGAGCTTGCTTCCTCCTCTCTCTCCCTGCCTGCCTCTCTTGCCTACTTGTGATCTCTGTCTGTCAAATAGATGAATAAAATCTTAAAAAAAAAAAAAAAACATGTACCATTTTCAGACCAGGAAATATATAAAAGAATGTGCGAGGATCAGCACCAATCTATCATCTCTACAAGAAAAACAACTCACATACCCTTCTGATAAGGGGTCAGTAGAGTTAAGTTTCAACTAGGAAGGGCAGCATTATATAGCTGGAAATATAATTAGATTCTACGGAATAAAGATAAACACTTCTACTTTGCAGTTGAAAGCTTAAAACTAAACAGGCCTTTGAAATCAAGAGGTTTGCTGCTCACCAAGGTGACACCAACCAAGGCAACTGTATGACAGAATCACGGTATTCAGTGAAAAGGAACAGAAGACACACCGAAAGTGATTTCCCTATGGGCGAGGAGTTAGCCGAGTTTATGGACTACGGACATTGTGTTAAAGAAGTAAGTTTAAATCACAGGTGGCTTGATAAAGACTTAATGGTTACCAGGCATTTAAAGCTATAATGAATCTTGCTTTAGACAAATCCTACAGCTGTATTTTCTTAAGACAAGTGAAGTCATGTGATTTATGGACTTCTACTGTGTAATCTTACAGTGAATTTCAAAGCTGTGGTCTCAAACTGCTGCAATTTGGTAGTAAACTGGCAGAACAGGCTAATAAAATCACGGAAAGATTGGGAAATACTACAAAATGAAAGTTATTTTTTAAATTTTTCTTTTGTGATAGGATTTGAATACATATATATAAGAGATCATATAAAGTAATATAAAAATCATATACTACATGACATACAAAAATCAATGTTAAGTATTTGGAAGCCTATCACTGCAAAATATTTATAATATATATTTGGGTGGTTCATGATAAATAAAGCACTTGATAAACATATTTAAATGACCTATCAATCACTGTTCTTTGTTTGTTAGCATGTGTTTACACATCACCATAGGTTAAGGATGCATTTGCTTATTTCATTTGGCCTCTCCTGATCTAAGTTTTCCCACATTAAGCTAGAGCGACCTCCAGATGGAGAGGAGATATCCTCACAGTTTAGCCAAGAATAGCAATCTAAACAATGGGTTAATGATGAAAAACAAGAGCTGGAACTAAGGCCTGGGCTGAGACCATATGGCAGGAGCACAGTTGTCAGGCGAGGCCAGAGGCTGGACAGTCAGAAAAGTAGAAGAGGCAACGGTACTGTTAAGATCCCCGGAATATAGTAGCCTACATTTTGGTGGAGAGCATCAGGCTAAATAAAGCAAATTGGTCAATCACATACTATAGTAAGATTAAAAAAATAGAGGCAGAAAAGAGAAATCTGTTTTATCTGGTATAAGAGGATTAGAAACTAAACAGGATGATGAATGAAAGTTTATCCCATGAGTTATGGTTCTTGGTAGGAGCCAGGCTTCTCCCTAATCTATGAAAGAACAGTTGTGTCTCTCTGTAGTGGTCAGTCCTATGTTCTTAGGATCAGTGAAACAATTTCTATGGTTCTGGATTAAAGTGTAATTTCCAAATCACCTAAGGATCCACTTCCAAATACTGGATGTGACATAAGGACCACTAGAGAGAACTGCCTTATTTTGGCTACTTTCGGGAAATTGATATTGGTATATAGAATATATTTGTTGTTGTGTTTTTTTTTTTTAAAGATTTTATTTATTTATTTGTCAGAGACAGAGGGAGAGAGAGCGAGTGAGCACAGTCAGACAGAGTGGCAGGCAGAGGCAGAGGGAGAAGCAGACTCCCTGCTGAGCAAGGAGCCCGATGTGGGATTCGATCCCAGGATGCTGGGATCATGACCTGAGCCGAAGGCAGCCGCTTAACCAACTGAGCCACCCAGGCATCCCCAGGTATATAGAATATATTTGACCCTGGGTGAGAGAGAAGGCAAATAGTGAAATTAAGATTTTACACTTTCACAAACACAGATTTAGTGGCCTCTTCCTCTATTATGCAAGAAGATAAAATATCATACCATATTTTCAAGCAATAGTGCTCTAAAAAAACACCCACCTTTCCTCCATCAGCATTATATTCTTTTTCATCTCCTTCTAAGAGTCTGGCTAGTCCAAAATCTGTGATTTTCACATGGTTTGGAGATTTCACCAAGACATTTCGGGCTGCCAAATCCCGATGAACAAGCCGTCTTTCTTCCAAGTACATCATTCCCTGAAAAACACCAAGTTCCAGAAAGATAGTCAGTCAATGCCTAGGCTTTTCTATTTGTCTAAAGAGCAGTTTCTTAGCCTTCAGATTTCTTTAAACAAAGCCAGAATCCTGAAATATTTTCAAAATTAGGAAAAACCTGGGGTAAAAAGCAAACCACAAATAACTTTTGGTCCCTTTCCCCTAAAATCCTATAAAGAATGAATTACCTGTACATGAGCTAAATGTTAGGTCATTTTTCCCCTCAGAGTTGTTATACTCTTTTGCAGACACTTGCACTGGTGAGGCATACATGTGTCTCAGTAGATAAGCTAACACACACTTGGACTGACCCCCATATTTCTAGTTGTTTTTTTCTCAATAACTCCTGCTTCATGTCATCCTCCCTTACCACACCTGCTCCAAATAAAGACACCAATCCATAATTTTTTTAAAAATATTTCATACAAAGGTTTAATGGTGCCAAAATCACCATCATAGATTCTATCCAGGCTGAAGAATATATTATTCTTATTAATTATGCAAAAAATGAACTATACCTTAAAGGCACAAGCCTGTAATTTTTTTAAATGACTTCAATGACATTAGTAGTCATTATAAGAACCCACAAGTGAAATTACGTTGTTTATAATGACCCTGAAATTAGCCTTTAATATGTTTTCTTCATTAAATATATAGGGTAATTAAAAATAAAATGTATTGCTGATTGCCAACATTTGCATATATCCACATATATCCATATATGTTCATATATATATATGCATAATCCATAGAAGCAATAAATATCAACTTTACTTTACCAGAAGAGAAACTAAGAATCATTAAATGTTAGCCTGAACTAAAGGTTGTTGTAAAAGCAAGGAAGTAAAGACAGAGGCCCAGATTAGAGTGAACATATTCTTATTGCGGTGTTAGAAGAATTCTGTATTTGAGGGTTTCAGGGGTAAAAAATGTTTTCATTCAAAAACAAAATCATAATCACTAGAAAGTGGTTAAAGCATACTCTCATGCCAATTGCAAATCTAAGCTGTTGATAGTTAACATTAGAATTGCAGGACTTTGAAGGATTAATGGTTGCTGATATAAAACCAAAAGCTGTGGAAAACAGACACATAAATCACACAGGTTAAAAAAAAAAAAGAAAAAATATGAAATGTACACCCAGTGTAGTGTAAAGAGAAGATTGTTTCAAACAGCATCATGGGGCAAACACTATACTATAAATACCCACTAAACACAACCAGTGGAGATTCTGGCTGATATGGTCCACCTGGTCAGCAGTAGGGTGACACCATTTTTATTAGTGTTTTCTGATATCAGCCCACAACTGAGGTCTTCTTTCCTAAACACTGCTTTCTGTTTGAATATGCAAACTCAGAAATTCCTAGAATAAAGTGAATCTAAAAACATACAGCCTTTATATGACTCAAGGGATCAAAAAACAGACTTATTGCCTTGGAGATAAGATTTTTTCAATTATTTGCCCATTGAAGGAATGTCCACAAAACATTCATCTTTCCTTTCTTACCACCTTCATATCAGAATACAGAAAGTGTGTTGGCAACGAGTTAATATTCAGATCCGCAACGAGTTAATATTCAGATCCACACATGATGACGGAACACACACTATGTCCCAGGCACTGTGCTAGACATCAGGGAAACAAAAGACTCAGAGAAGATCTGTTCACTGAAGGAGGACAGAACTATTAATGAAATGGGCAGACATGGAATATGGACTTGAGTGAATTGCTTTGATACACATAAAGGCATTTAAGGAGGCTTGTTTTAATGATCATCTGTAGTAGAGCCTAGCAAGTATGCATGAGATGGAAGGCTTCAGAGAGATCCCAAGGCCCAAGTAAGGTTTGAAAGATGCCCACCAGTTGGGCAAGGTGAGGGGATAATTGCAGTTAGAGAGAACACACATAGGGGCATCAATACCATGGTGTACTTGGATAAAGGTATGTGATTCAGTATTTCTGAGTCATTACATATAAAGGCAGGAGAGGGGTGAATGGTGAAACTGACAAAAATAAGAAGAGGCTCAACTCAACAAGGGCCTCTCATGTGTCATGGTGGAGAATCTGAGCTTTTCACCTTAGGCAGTATTTGATCTGGTGATGCAGAAGTTGTTTTAAAAAGGAGAGCAACACAATTATCACTGGAGTTTTGAAAAAAAAACATCTGGTATATAGACAAAGGATTGGACATAAATACAGCTGAAGTTGCAAGCCCCTGCTACAATACAGAAGAAAAGTGATGAGATGGAAAATAATAAAGGTTACAAATTGGCAGTCCATGGGCTATATCCATTTTCCATACATATTCCAACTTTCAAACATCCTTTTTAGCTGATGACTGGCTGTATGACATTGAGGTCACCTTCAGCTTGCCAAGATCCCACCACTCACTATTACTACCTACAAGTTCATTTATGATACTCATCTAGTTTCAATGCATGAGTGTCTGAATCTTTGACTAAACTAGGCCAGAAGAAATTTCAGGGAGAGGACAATTCCAAGATACACTTATATAATAAAATAACCATCCTTGGTAATTGAATAATAAAAAAGAGAGTAAATTATGAATGGTTGTGTTTCCTGACTTTGGTAATTTAGGTTAATAATAATAATTCCTTTAACTAAGTATTATCCTAATGCAAGTAATAGTGATATATACTATACCAATGGAGAACTAATATTCACCAGAAACTTAAGACCCTAATGACACATTCTACGTTATGAGCAGAACTATAAAAACTCCAAATGTTCTATGATATTATATACACAAAGCCATACCAGGTGATAGACCACCTTGAATCTCAATTCCATTTGTCTATAAAAAAGGTTTTCTTCCAAATAATGAGAACTCAATTCAGAAAACCAGATGATAATTTCTATATAGTTTCCTCTACCCACTTGACCATGATGAAAAGAAATAAAAACAGAAGCATCTGTATTATTACCAAATCATCAAAATATATGTGTATGGCTGCTTTGCAACTATGAGTACATTATAGGAATACTAACATGGACAATAACTACGGCTAACGTTGACTGAGTACTCAGAACATGGCAGGTATTAAACTACACTTCTACCACAATAGGTTAACTTAATCCTATGAGATGCATACTGTTTTAATCCCATTTTAAATATGAGAAAACCAAGTCCCAGAGATGTCATTACTTGCTCCAGGTTATCTAATGAGTGATAGAACTGGGATCTGATCCCTTGCTATGGGGCTCTAAACTCTACACATTTAAGCATACCCCCCTCTCTTGATGGGTCACAGGGTCATGTGGACACGTAGAAATTAATGTACACAGTGAAGCCATATAGCTTTAAAAGATCCTCGTTCTTTTGGAGTAAAAATAAGATGTTTCTGTGAATCTGAGGGCATACGCAAGTGACTGACTTGTTTATATTTATATTTAAAATTCAGCTAAACCATAGAACTTTTCTGATTTGGCAGGAATTTGAATTACATAAATTAGAAACTTAATTCTTGCATCGGCCCCAGGGTATGCAGGATGGTGGAGTTGGTTTGAGTGTAGATTCTGGGGTCAGTTGCCTGGATCGAACCCAGCTCTACCGTGTTCTAGCTGTTGTTAAGCTCAAGTAAGTTGTTGTAAGCTCAAGTTAGTTGATCTGGCACTCATCTTTGTCTCTAAAATGGCCATGAAAGCACCTATACCACAGATTGTTGTAAAGATAAAACGTGTTATATATGTAAAGCACTCAAATAGTAGCCGCCACATCGTAAGTGCAGAACATGCAAGCTTTCCTTATTTTTCCACAGATATCAACAGCCCTAGTGTGAACAAGAATAACTTCCCCTCATTAACTTGAATTGCTTATTTGAGAAAATCTGTGAACCTCAACTAATATATCACAGTAGGCGTTCAATAAATGTTTACAAATGGTAATACGTGTACCCATAACCGATCCATCATGATTAATGTGTAGGTACAAATTCCAAATAATTACTGTTCAAAGTATTATTTTAGTAATGATTCACCTGAGGATGCTGTTATATAATAAGAAGGAAAAAATTAGGGAATCTAGTAAAATCCACTACTTATGGTGCCCTCCATAAGTACATCACAGAGTCACAATTTTAGTGAGGAAAAAGGTCATGAATAATGGCCTTTAGGTTGAAAGTTTTCAGTGCTGCAGAAAGGGTGAATAAAATAGCAGATCTACTCTACTGAAATATCTGTCTTTTATCAGCACTGAAAGTTTTTCATAGACATATTTTAGGAGCATTTTGTCTACTTCTAGACCCAAGTGCTATAAGTCTGATTTTACCCAAGCTATTCAGAATTTACCATTGTCCAAGCCATTCAGTATTTTACCATTTTTCATACTTGCTCTATAGGCTGTAATGAGTTTTCAAAGAGTACTTACTTATTTTCTGTTTTGCTTATACCTCTTAAAAGGTGCTTTAAGTGAATACAAACTAGCTAGGGAAAGTCAAACTTAACTCTGACTTCCAGAAATGCACTTTAATAGCAAAACCAAGGATAATTTTATTACAATTGAGTTTAAAGTTTTAATCTCTGGTTAAAATTGACTCATCTAAACTGCTCTATGGAAATATATCAAAATATTGGTATTGATGAACACCTAGTAATGACCTTCTTTTCAATCTTATGATATTTGAATCATAACTGTCTAGCCAAAAGGTATTCTTATTATGTTTTAATCCAATATGAAAAATGTATTCTGCCCAGCTGCAGGAAGCTAACGCAAGTCAAGAGAGACCAGACTATTTTTGACAATAAATATTTGCTTCCCATATATAGGCTATGTGACAATTTCATCAAACACATGTGTGGAGCTAAAAATTTCAAGCTGCAGTCAGCTCTCACAGGCATTAATCTCTGGAGTTAGCAAGAGTACAGTTTTCTTTTTTTTTTTTTTCTGTTTTTATTCTAATAACCTGAAGCTTTTTTAATAACACAGGAAGCTTCAGGAAAGCTAGCTTCAAATGAAAATCACTCCTCTTTTCTACTTTTCCTTCTAAAAGAATTCTATGCCTGAGGGGGGAAAAAAAATCCAACTATAATGCTCTCTACTGTTAAGGCTAAAGATATGAGCACGTTCAATGAGAGAAAGGAGCCTTTTTGGATGAAGTAACTGACTTTATCCAAATAGTGCATGAAGGGAAACTAAGGGGGTTCATAATTAAATCAGCTGAGAAGACTTTTCAGCCAGAGAAAGCTGGTTCAGGGCAGCAGAGAAAGAACACAGAACTGAATGTTGGAGTTAGAAGTCCTGGAAATGATGTTCACTAGGCTTTTGACCTCAGATACTCATTTCACCTCTCCTATAAAAGTGACAGACCATCCTAAATGATCTCTGAAGTGTCCTCTAGCTTTAAATTTTTATTCCATGATAGATGGAACTGTACAACAGACCTATATAAAATACTAAGTCATAGGCCTATAAAAGACACAGAGAACAATAAAGAAAGACATAGAGTAGATGCCTCCCTTCAAATATTTAGTGAGAGCCATGAGTATGTCTTAGTAAAAGTCAGTTTCATGCATCCAGTGTTTAAGATGATAGACTTTAGAAATAAACCCCAGCTCTTAGTAGCTCTGTGTCTTTGGTCAATTTATCTGTGTTTCAATTTCCTCATCCATTAAAGGCATAATGATAGTATTTACCCTGAAGATTGTCTTGAGGACTCAATGCCTTCATGTTTATAAAACATCTAGAACATTCAGTATTCTAAGATATCATATGTTTTCTAAATAAATAACCTCAAATTCAACTGTCTTATTAAAAACACAATTTGACTACTGTAAGAGAAAGAAATGATAGCTAAATGAAATACCTACTGGCTACTCAGCACAATTAGGTTAAATAATTTCTGTTTCTTGCTCATTTGTCCCTGAATATTCTCCTATTATTCTTTTCAGAGGGGAAAAAAAAGCAGATTCACATTGCTGTCCTAAACTAGCTTAGAGTTAATACTCAAGGTTCATTCTTATATCTTCTGATTGTACCTATGATCTTCAAGAAATTTCATTAGATTGTATGTAGTTCATAAGGAGATTTTGAAATATTGAGGGCTAAATTTATATCAGCTTAACAATGGGTAATAAAAACAACACCTTTGTTATTTGAAATGCATATTTCACAAAGTCCCAATAGTATATTTGAGTGTGAGTAAATGTGTGTGTATGTGTGTGTGTGTGTCACAGGCATGCATGCATATAGTAGGTGTTGTGGTGTAGTGCTCAGAAACTTCTTCAGGACCAACAGACTCATGGGGAGTGTTGGCTGCTGGTAGCTCCCAGCTGCATCACTTTGGATGCTTTGATACCTCCAACCCAAGTGCTGCTTTGCTGGGGGTTTTGCCTTCTCAGAGTCAACACACACCTAGCAACTGACTGAATGCAGTTATAAAGCCTATACTCCCACAGATGACTGTGAAGAACTATTCCAATTCCAGGGTTCTCTCCTAAAGTTGGGTGAGATCTCTGCTACAATTTCATCATAGCTCAACTTTTCCCCTCTACCTACTATTTTTCATTGCTCTATAGGTATTGCCCCTGAGAACACTTGCCAAAAAAACTTCCTGCATGCAAATCTGTTTTAGACAATGTTTTCTAAGAGCCAACTCAAGGCAATGTGTGTGTCTTTTGTCTTCATTTTCTTTTAGGATCTCAGGTATACAGAATTTTTAGTCAATCATACCTCACAATCCATGTGTGCTATTATCATTGTTCCCCTATGCCCTACACCCCAATGTCATTCTTCTTTCCAGCATAAGTATTCACAGCAGTGTTTTTAACATGCATGTTTCCAATCCATCATCCATATGCTTATTTTTATATTTTTAAAAATTGGTTTGTTTTATTTTTAATACCTAAATAGTATTGTGCTCTAAATAAAAACATGTTTTACTTATTGTACTTTTTTAGACTGAAGCATGGTGCTATAGAAAATACACTTTACTGTTTCTCGTCACATTAAATCATACACACAAACTCGTAAACCTATATGCATATATACAGGCATTCCCTGTATGAATGACAGGCATTCCATGTCAATTTATTGTCTGTTCCACACTTGATGGGCACTAAACTTAACCCCATCTCTTTGAAGTTACAAAAAAGACTGAGTGGAACACTAACACCATGTTATATACATTATATAACACATGTTCTACACCAATGATATAAATTGTTTAACAATATAAAAAAAATCTGTCCAGGGGCACCTGGGTGGCTCAGTGGGTTGGGCCTCTGCCTTTGGCTCAGGTCATGATCTCAGGATTCTGGGATTGAGCCCCACATCAGGCTTTCTGCTCAGCAGGGAGCCTGCTTCCCTTCTTCTCTCTCTTTGCCTGGTTCTCTGCCTACTTATGATCTCTGTCTGTTAAATAAATAAATAAAATCTTTAAAAAAAAATCTGTCCAATACTAATTTTAGTGTAGGAGAATCTAGATAAATAAATATGGTAATAATCATTGTGGAAAATGCAACAGGTAGAGGTTTTTTGTTGACTGAAAATACTGAAATCATATGAGGAATACAATATAACTACACATTATTTTGTATTTTTGAGCCTTGTATGCCAGTGGATGGTTTTAAGTGTTGTGTATATAAGAACTCACAAGAACCCAATGACATCTGCACTACTATTATTCCCGTTTTAAGATGATAAGGAAACTGATGCACAGAGAAATTTAAAAAGCTTGCCCAAGGGTGACAGTGCAAGACAAAGCTTAGAAAGAAGGAAGATTTGACCATAGGCAGCTCAACTCCATAAGCAACAAACTTACCATTACATTATATGACCATACACATCCAACTATAGTCAATAGACTCTAAACCATATATGAAACTAACAAAGACAGCATATATAACTGAATAATTGTTATATAAACAATGGGCGCTATAAAATTTCAATGAAAAAAAAATTCTTGTACATAACAAACAAATCTCTTTAGTTTTGCTGGGTTCCCCTTGAATGGTGCCTCCAGACCACCTACTTGAGAATTCAACTGTGTATTTTCCAAAATTTGAAGATGGCCTAAGATTTAACTATTGCTCAATATATGTTTGTAGTTAGGTTAAATGAACAATAAGACCAATGTTTTGTAAGGCTGTTCAGGTGGTAGAGATTTTTCTTTGCAGTGTAAGTGGGACAGATTTAGAAGTCTATAATATTTATGAGAGGTAGAAGAGAGCAAAACCTGCAGCACTTGGGGCCAAACCCAAGAGGGTAATTTAGCATAGCACAGAGAATGAACGAGGACAGCCTTTACAGATTCCTGAGGCTGGCTACGAAAACAGGTTTTGTTTTGTTTTGTTTTGTTTTGTTTTTAAAAACTTCTGGTTCTCTACATTTTCTTCAGATGTTTCTTCATAAGTTTCATTTAACCGTCCTTCACAAGCTTTTGGAAATTTGCACCACAAGAATTTGCAGGACAGCCTGCTTGGGACTCAAAAGTCTCTTAAAGTAACAAAATAATAATAAGAAAGAAACAAAGAAACAAACAAAATAAGTTAAGGAGCTTGGGTGAGAAGTCACTGCTTTCCTACCCAATAAATAATGGGCGAAAAAGCTCATCTGCCTGGATCAAGAGAATACTAAACACGCTATCGTCTTTCCTTCTCACTGACCTCTTGCCAATATGATCACAAGGAAAGGAGTGAATCGTATAGTGTCCATGAGCTCTCAGAAAAGTATCCTTAAAATAGATTACTTCTGCTCCTTAGGCAGCTGATCAGTAAAAATGTGGATTGCAACGAGAACAGAGATGTCTGTGAGCTGTAGTAGTTATCCTGTGTCTCTTCAGAAATTAATTAAAAATCAATGAAGTGTGCAAACTATTAATACAGCAACCTCTAGATTTACAGATAAAAGCTGAGCCTTTCTCTGAGCATACATATTGTGCAAATACATTCAGATACTATAGGGAGGAGTTTGAACGTCTGACGGCTTTGTTATAATTGAGCAGAAACAAATCATTCCTAATATTCTCTAGTTCCACAGGATTGCGTGCTATTGACTGAAAACCATGAAGTTCAGTGGGTGGGAATACGTGCATGCAATTTTCCTTCTGAAGACAATTATATCAATTTTGGGAGGTACACTTATTACAAAGCAAATCGTCATCATACACAGCTAAAAATTTTCAGTGGCTATTTTTTTAAGTGCAGTTTACCCATTTATAAGTCCAGGCAGTTGAGTTTATTTATAACTCCTGAGTATTTTAGAATAAGTATCTTCCCTTGAAAAAAGCGAAATTCCTAGAACACTAAAAGCTCTCATGCGATTTGAGCCAATTTTCTGTCCACATATAATGTATCATTCGATTCAGTTCTGCCTTTGTCTTATTCAGATGCTATGGACCTGGCCCACCTCTGCAAATGCTTGCTCAGCATAACATGCAAAACTCACAAGAGTGGTACCCGCATACTCCCCTCCTGAAGTCACTTTCCATCTGCTACTTTCCATCTGCCAGCTCTCCACCAAGGCTCCTCCTGCTCAGGTTCCTTCCTCCTTAAAATTCTCAGAAGGATTAGAACCACAGCTTTCAGTTTTCATTTCAATTTCTTACAGTTGATTCGGAAGCCCATTTTGACGCATTTCCTTTGTTTCAAATTTGCACTCTCCCTTTAACAGGATGCTAGGACTTTGTCTCTAGTCTCTGCGTAAGGAAACAGGAGACAAAGATTCCTGATTTATGCCTTGGGTCATTTTCTAGCCCCACATCACCTTAAAAATATCAGATATCGCCAAACAATAAAAGGAGAATGGCTTATCGGTTTTTAAACTGGCAAGACATTGTCATCTGAGTTTTTGCGGTGTTCATAGTTTGGGGATACATACGGTGTCATAGTAACAACACAAATCTCACTGTCTCTTGGCCAAACCGGCCCGCAGGGCACCTGTAGCTATTCGCTCCTTAGAAACTGCAGATATTTCTGGGGTTTCCCCAGTGAGCCTCACTGAGGTTCCTGAATATTTCTGGGTTCTTTTTCTCCGGCTATTCACTGATATCTGCATTCTTGAAGCCTCTGGAGCCGCTGTGGAAATGCTGCTGTCTTTCTAGTGGCAGCTACCTCTCGGTGCTGGAGAAGTTGCAGCTCATGGTAATTCTCAACAGTGAACATGCCCTTCCAGTCTCCTCAGCCTGCGAGCGCGCTGCGATCGTGCCCTGCCTTAGCGAAGGCGCTTCTGAACACTGCGCCCTAATTTGCCCCTGGCCATGTTAACTGCTCTTCTTGAGACCCTGGTCTCAGCCCCCCCAAAACCTTATTCCCTGACTTCAGCTCCTGACTCCGTTTAAAGGGTCAGAGTTAGTCTAAGACGTAGGCAGGGAGGACTAATACATTCCTCTCTGTTTAATTCTCCTCTTTGACCCCATGCACTTTGGTTACTGTCCCATTTTCCAGGGTCTGCTGGTGCATCTGTGCATGCGCACACCTGCTGTCACGTGCACGTGCGGACATGCCTCTCCTATCCCGAAACTGAAAAAAGTCCTCAAGCTACTGGACTGTCCCTCTAGCTTCTTTCCTTGGGATTCCTCAGCTGGAACTCCACGGCTCAAACCAACCTGAAAATTCTGTCGGCACTGGTGCCTTGGCACATACTGCTCCCTTTACCTGCAATGCCCGCTCAGCACAGAGCTAGGCTCCTTCCACCAGGGTTCAGACGCAGACTTGGGTAGATCTAATTCTCTCGTAGATCACAAATCAGTTGCCATTTCCTCCACAAAGCCCCCCCCCCCCACTTCCAAGGAGATTATGGGATTATGTCACTCTTATACTTCCTTATAATGTCCATTTTCCTTATCTATCTTCTATCACCTATTTAAAACTAAACCTTGAGATCAAATATTGTTGTGACATAACTTTCTGCGTAAGGCGAGATCAAAGTTACTTTATAAAGCAGAAATAACATTTATAAATTAGGCTGCATCTTCTATGCTGAAGCTTTAGAAAGACTATGTTGCACATGACGCAATTTTAGCAGTTTCAGGTGAAAAGTAGAAAAAGACTCGAATACATCTCCTTCCCAACTGAACACTCATCTACTAGACCGACTGGCTTGTAGAATTATTTTTAAGAGAAACAACAAAGTGAGGGATGGGAGTACTAAACTATGTTTTGTCTTGTTCAAATCCTACAAGTTAAAGTTTTAATCTGACCGTTTTCCCTTCTTTTGCTTTAAACCCTTAAGAGTCCTTAACTTCCTGAAGCTGAAATCCGTGTGTTCCTGCTGAGATGACTTAATTCAGTTTGATCCTTCTCACATTTACCAGTCCCATCACATTGCAGACAGTCAATAAATAGTAGTCGATGCATTGATTTCCCCCTCCCTACTCTATCTATTCATCCATATGTCTTCTACTGCCTTTCGGTCACAGGCTTAGGAGAGAAGGAACTCTTGGCGATAATAAATATGCTCGCCAGCATAGAGTCCTGTAACAATTACAACTAAAGGAAGAAGAAAAAGGATAATATTTAATATTATTGGAAGTAATTGTGTATTGTTAGTGACTTTTTTTTATTATATCATCCATTTGCTTTTTTTTAAGACTTTAAATATCTGCCATTTTTCAGGCTTATTTGCATATGTATTACAAAGTGCTTAGGGATTATCTTGACTTTCAGAAAACTTGGGGTTTTTGTGCTAAATACTATCTGTTTTTCTACGAGGTAGGAAAACTGCGGTGCTGCTCATACACACTGCCAAAGTAGAATTTGAAAGCTGCCCTCTTGATTTGCACCTCTCTTCCGTTCACAAATTTATGCAGTTGATACTTCACATGGGGAAATTAAAAAAAGCTGAAAATACACATCACACAAACAGTGCTCCAAAGAGTCATTCTCATTCTATTCCTGGTTATCTTTGATCGCTGAGTACAGTATGTGTATCAGGTTTATTTATTTATTAAAGATTTTATTTACTTGACACTGAGACAGCAAGATCAAGAGATCAAGAGAGAGAGAGAGAGCACAAGCAGGGGAAATGAGAGGAAGGGGAGAAGCAGGCTGATCAAGGAGCCCAATGTGGGGCTCTATCCCAGGACCCTGGGATCATGACCCAAGCCAAAGGCAGATGCTTAACCCACTGAGCCACCCAGGTGCTCCGAGTGTCAACTTTAAAACAAGATTTCCCGGGCTTCAACATTAGCTCGACCATTCACTAAATGCAGTTATCCTTGTGACCTTAGTCCTTTTTTCCCGAAGTTTGCCAGTATCTTCATCTACAAAGTGGGGATGGCAATAGCACCTTTCTCATAAGGTTGTTAGGAGAATTAAATTATTTAGTGCTTGGAAAATTCTTAGCCCAGTGCCTGGACAGTAGTAAGCACTCAACAGTGGCAGTTACTACTACTGCCCCATTTGTCTAGCACCTTGCTTAATGATGATTCTCATTTTTCAAAATTTTAGCTTTTGAACTATTTATAGTTTTCTCAGTCATTCTCAAGCAGACTTTTATTCTTATAATACAAAAGATTATCTATCAAGCAACAGTCATGCTTTAGTATTGCTGTCTTTCATATGAGTTTAATTTCTTTCTTTCTTTCTTTCTTTTTCTCATTCTTTCTTTCCTTTTTAAGATTTTATTTATTTATTTGAAAAAAAGAGACAGAGCACAAGTGGTGGGGAGAGGCAGAGGGAGAAGCTGGACTGAGCAAGGAGTCTCATGCGGCTTGGTCCCAAGGCCCCTAGATCATCACCTGGGCCAAGGCAGATGCTTAGCCAACTGAGCCACCCAGGCACCCCACAACAAAACAAAACTTCGCTTTGTGCTTGTACATTTTCACTTCTTGATTCCAGGACCCAGAGATCACGACCTGAGCCGAAGGCAGAGGCTTAACCCACTGAGCCACCTGGGCGCCCCTACTCATTAAACTTAAGCCCAATGACCGTATATTAGTTCTTAAAAGAGGAAAACTAAAGTACATGGAAAAAAAAAACTGTAAATACTTAGTTGCATGAGGAGTAAAAGTATAGAAAAAATGAAATATTTCATGATAGTCTCAAGTTATCTGTAATTTTTTAAAAATTATATTTTTATTTATTTTTTAAAGACTTCATTTATGTGACAGAGAGACACAGTGAGAGAGGGAACACAAGCAGAGGGAGTGAGAGAGGGAAAAGCAGGCTTCTTGCCATGCAGGGAGCCCAATGTGAGGCTCAATCCCAGGACCCTGGGATCATGACCTGAGCCGAAGGCAGGCGCTTAATGACTGAGGAACCCCAGTGCCTAAAAGATTTTATTTTTAAAGGATTTTTTTTAAAAGATTTTATTTATTTATTTGACAGACAGAGATCACAAGTAGGCAGAGAGGCAGGCAGAGAGAGAGGGGGAAGCAGGCTCTCCGCTGAGCAGAGAGCCCGATGCAGGGCTCGATCCCAGGACCCTGAGATCATGACCTGAGCTGAAGGCAGAGGCTTAACCCACTGAGCCACCCAGGCACCCCAAAGATTTTATTTTTAAGTAATCTCTATACCCAACATGTGACCTAAACTCACAACCCCGAGATTTCAAGAGTCACATTTTCTACCAACTAAGACAGCCACGTGTCCCTCAGGTTGTCTGTAATTGAATTCCAGCTATAATATGTAGATCTATTATTCAGATTTAAGATTTCTACTCTTGCCTCTTTTATGAGTACATTATGCATGAAAATTGGGGCCATCTTTTATTTGTATATATGTATGCATATTTCATTAGGTTATAGACTACTAAAAAGAATAAGATGCCTAAGTGTTATTTATTTTCTCTTGATACTTTTCTAGCTTATTGTGCATACAATATTTTTTGTGTATACAGTTTGCTCTATATATAATTGAAATGAATAAAGAAAGTTTCCTTGTTTCTCTCAACAGTCATCTATCGAATAGCTCTTATGTGCTATTGGGCACTTTGCTAATTCTTTTACATATAAAGTTGACAAAGGGTTTCCTTCAAGTTGTTCAGAGTCCAGTGTGAGAGATATACTGGGGCACAATAAAAATGTAAAGGAATTGTTCTGAAAGTGCAGAAAATGGAAATGTGACACTTTCCATGTTGCTATAGAAAGTCTCACAGAAAAGGTGATGTCAAGTGAAAAACAGGTATTTAAAATTTGGGCTGTAATATAGTAAGACTATTCTAGAGAGGATAAAAAGCATTAAAAAAAATGACAGTCACAACAAAATGAAACACAGAGTCCTAAAAGGTAATGGTATGTTTGGAGAAAAGAAATACAAGAATTTCTATGAGGATGGGACAGAAGTTGACAAAGCTTAAAAGTGCCATAATTGTCTAACTTAATTGTAACTACCTAATGTGATCTACAAAAGAGCCACTGAAAGTTTGGATGAAACAAACTGATCAGATTTGGCAGTTTGAGTGACGAAAAAATAAGGGTAAAAGAGACTGGAAAGAATCAAGGAAATTGGTTAGGGTGTTATAATACTAGACCAGATAACAGTGGTTATAGACAATAACTCAGAGAATTAATTTTAGGTTGAGAGCAGCAAATAAAGCTGGGAGCTTATCACTGATAATAAAGCCACGAGAGAAGTGAGAGAGAGAGAGATTTTTCCAGATCAAACTCAGGAAAATCATCATTATTACCTGAGAGGGTAAGAGGAAAAAAAAAAAAAAAGGCAAAATGGTCAGATTCACAGAAAAAGGACAGACTGGTATTGGGGAGAAAGAGGGAACTTCAAGATGAAGCTGGGGACAGCGTCAAGTGCAATAGAAGGGTCAAAAGGATGACTGAATGGAGATCCTTAAATTTAGAAATGGAAATACTGATGGGTGAGTCATCTCAGACTACCACAAAAAAAGACCATCTGTCCATGGCCCTTCAAAGTGCATGTCCTTCTGACATGCAAAAGACATTCTTTCTATCGTAACAGCCCCCCAAGCCTTAACTCATTCCAGTATCAATTTTAAAGTCTAAAGTCTGAAGTTTCATCTAAATATCACTTAAATCAGATGTGGATGAAACTTGAGGTATTATTCATCGTGAGGTAAAATTCCTCTCCAGCTAGTCACCTGTGAAACCACACAAGTTATGTGCTACCAAAGTACCATGGGGGACAGGTGTAGGATGGATATTCCCATTCCAAAAGAGAGAAAGAGGGAAGATGGAAAGGGTGACATGTCCCAAACCTAGCAAGCTGAATTCCATCAGATCTTAAGGCTGAGGAATAATTTTATGTTCAGTGATCTGTCTTCAGGATCCAGTGGGGTGGTGGTCCTGCCTGCACAACAGAGTTAGGAAGGGGTCCCGCTTCATCCTCATGGCTCCACTGAGTAGTCTGGCCCCATGGCTTTGGACAGAGGCCATCTGGCCTGTGAAAACCAAGACAGAGGCTCTGATAAGTTCTGAATTGCTTTTGGGGACACTTTTTTCCCTCTTCTTAAAGAAGAGTGCACATTCACAAGCCAAATTGCTCTATTATCCGAGGACCTGCTTGAAAAATCCAACAGCCTTTCTTCATTTTTTCCTCTCTCCATCCCCTTCAGTTCAAAATGGCACTGCTCCTGCTCCTTTGATCCCATAAACTCTTTACTGAGTAATATTCTAGACATACCCTTGGTGCTCTCTTCAGAACATGCTTTTATTTTTTTGATTTTTATTTACTTGAGAGAGAGAAGGAGAGAGAGAGAGAGAGAGAGGGAATGTGTAGACACAAGCAGTTGGCGGCAGGGGCAGAAGGAGAAACAGACTCTCCATTGAGTGGGGAATCCAACTCAGGGCTCACTCCAAGGACCCTGAGAAACCATGACCTGGGCCAAAGTCAGACACTTAACAGACTGAGCCACCCAGGCACTCCTGTATTTTATTATTATTATTTTTAAAAAATATGAATAGGCTGAGAATTTTCCAAATCTTCAAGTTTGGGTTATTTTTTGCCTACCAATTCCTTCTTCAATTCATTTCTCTCCCTTCACACCTTATCATAAAGTCAGGAGGGATCAAGCTTCTTCAACACTTCACTTAGAATTCTCAACAAAATATCCAATTTTACCCCTCACAAGGTCTGCCTTTCAGAAAACACAAGGAGTCAAACAACTCAGCCAAATTCTTTGCTACTTTATAACAAGGATCACCTAGTTTCCAACATGTTCCTCATTTCCATCTGAGGTCTTAGCCAGTCACCCTTAACGAATATACTTCTAACACGCACCTCAGAACTCTTCCAGCTTCTACCCAGTTCCAAAGCTGCATCCCCATGTTTAGATACTTTCTACAGCAGTACCCTGTTCTTTGTATCAAAATCTGTATTAGAACTCTCCGAGGGGGGTGGGGGGGTTGTACATAACATAATATGGTAGACTAGGTGGCTTTCAAATCAGAAACACTTCTCACAGCTCTGGAGGATGGTAAGTCCAGGAAGAAGGTGCTGGCCAATTCAGTTCCCCGGGAGGGCTCTATTCATAGCTTCCAGATGGCTACTTTCTTACCATATCCTCACATGTTAGAAAGAGAGAGAGGAAGCCAGCCCTCTGGTGTCTCTTCCTATAAGGTCATTAATCACATCCTTGTGACCTTATCTAAACCTAATTACTTTTAAATACCATCACATTGGGTGTTAGAGCATATGAAAATAAATAAAGGCAACCTCACTTAAAGTAATGCATCAGGAAGCCGGGAAGAGGGAGCTCTCATGCACATGCCCTTTTCGCAGGGGACAGAACCAGCAGAAAGAAGAATGATAATTATTCTGACAAGGAAGGACATCATTCACATAGGAATTTTATATACTGCTTCTAAGAAAAGGCAGTATGACCTCTCTGCCCCCACCAACAATGTACTAACCACCACCCGCAACCAGTGCGAAACTGCCACAATCTTAAGCTCTTATTGTCCAATAATTTTTTTTTTCAAAACAACTTTCCCCACTTTTCGCCTAAAAATCTAATAAAAGCTGACCTCCCCTTTGTCCCTTCAGGCTTGCGTAGGGTTCAGCATAGCTTCTTGTCCCCAACTGCAATTTTTCTGCTATTCCAAAATAAACTCATTTTTTTTCTCTTACTTAAATGAAATTGTTCTTTGCTCTGTTTAAAGGTAACAGGCTTCAACAGACACATTTTGGGGGGATACCATCAGTCCATAGTAATTGTTCACCTTGGGGAAAGCCACTAGATTGCCATAGACTCAGGGGTCAGTGAGGTTTTGGGGAATGCTGGTCCACAAAAAAAACTGTGCCCCTTTTTAAAAGTACATGAATGAAAGGGCAGTCACTTTAAAAAGAAGCAAGTTTGAGGTCATTCACCTACCACCCCTGGAGAACTGATACATAAGATGCATGAGAGGAGCCAATGAGTCAGGAGAGGCTGATGATAAAGGATGAGAAGAAATAGTGGAGAAATATTTCAGCTGTGTTGGGATCAAGAGTGTAGATAAAAGACAAGACTTTCTCTGAATCAGCAGTGAAGGAGAAGCTGGGAGCTGGAAGAGAGCAACAGAGCAGAAGTTCATATCCTTCTATCCTTTTTTTTTTTTGGTAAATTAAGAAACAGCAACACATGCTGAGAATGAGAGGTGATCTAAGACAGCGAAAGAGGTTTGAAATGGTCCAAAGGAGGACATTCTCAGATTTCGCTGTGTGTACCAGCAAAGCAGGCATCCATGGAGAATGGGACAGAAAGCTCACAGAACAGGGTGAAGATCACCACATGTAATTAAGGTCAATATCAGATAGAAATCATAAGTTTGTAATTGCATCAACTGACTCGAGTATTTTATTGTCCTCAGAAGCAGAAAAAGAGGGTGATTGGATATTTGCGCTCTTCCAGGGAAAGGTATTATCAGGTAAATGAGACAGGAAGACAGATCTCGGGGACAAACAAACAAAAACGTTTTGCAAGAATACACAGATGTTATAAAAACTCATAGAAACTCAGGATGACTTTGGACATTGGCAAGCATTTCATAGTTTCTTCTTCAAAGGCTTTCTTACTAACACCAACAAATACACAGGCCACAAAATATTTCTTTCCATCTAAACATTTAAAAAATAAAATCAGTTTTTCCAGAATTCTATTTTTTTAAAAACCTTACTTTAAGCTTCATATCAAAACCTGAAAGTAGGGGCGCCTGGGTGGCTCGGTGGGTTAAAGCCTCTGCCTTTGGCTCAGGTCATGAACCCAGGGTCCTGGGATCAAGCCCTGCATTGGGCTCTCTGCTCAGCAGGAAACCTGCTTCCTCCTCTCTCTCTGCCTGCCTCTCTAATTGTAATCTCTGTTTGTCAAATAAATAAATAAAAATCTTTAAAAAAAAAAAAAAAGAAAAGAAACCTGAAAGTATCAGACTACAATTGTGTAGCATCAGGCAAAGATATATATTCTAAAACAGTAAGACACGAAAAAAGACTGCTTTTTTTTTTCTTTTTTTATCATATGAACAAGGCATCTCTTACTTTTTGGTTGATTTTAACAATTTGACAATTTGGCCTTCAATAATCCCCTCTACATTTTTAGAAACAAATGATCCATGTTTCCTACAGTATTTAATTTTTTTAACCATCATATATCTTTAAAACAAGTGAAGATTTTTTCCCCCATGTTACAATATACAACATTTAGCTAAAGGTCCTAACTTTAAGAAAACTATAAAACCCTGAAAGAGTAGTACAATTAAGTAACAAACATGAGCCAAGAACTGAATATATGGATTTAATGAAACCAGTGACCTTGGGTCACATAAATCAGTGAGTTTATTTTGCTGTCAGAGTGAGTTTATTTGAATCATAGCTTCTATATTTCTCTACAATTGTAATAATGTTTGGCAAAGTTGGGCTACCTTTATATGGCTTCACGGTATTCAATTTCATTTTAAACCATCTAATGCAAATTTAATACTTTTATCTTTTATGACAAGACTTAGCTCAGTCTAAAATAATCACTGTATTAACATTTTTTACCCATTCAAATAGTCCAATTCATTATTACAAAAACAGCAAGAATCCCCAGCCCGTCATTAATTCCTACTGTTTTAATTACAAGAAAAAATACTCTATGGAAGGCTTTTGTGGATAATGGCGCTATAAACACAGTCTTATGCAAAGATACAAAAATAAAATGGAGTAATTTTTTATATCAATATTCTGGTAGAAATACCATATTTTTTGGCAAAAGATTAAAGTCTGTTAAACTATAATGGTTCTTTATTTGAATTCAGTCACAAAGAGGCTTCTTGGGAATACATATTAATTTTGAATATTTGGAAACATATGAAAGCTTCAGACAAGACTGACATTTTTATAAATCAGCTCACCATCCATTCAGATTTAACAGATTTTTTTTTCTTTTTTACTGCACTTCAACCAAACTTATTTTCTGTGTATTATGATTGCATGTAAATGACTGTCAGGGTCAGGAGATACAAGCTGTTCAAAGCTTAAAATTAAATGCTCTCTAAGATATTACCCAGAAACAAAATCCAACTTTGGGCACTAGTGATTAGTAGAACACTTAAACAACTTTCTTTACAAAACTGACCACTGCATTTAGAATATATGTTACTAGGAACATCGCTGGGATTTGACAAGTGAGGAGAAACCTCAAAATACTGTTTCAACCTCAGAATAAGGCTAGACAAATATCTGTATTTGTACTATCATTATTATTTTTAATCTAAATCAGAATACATCACTGAAGGAGATTCTGATGAATTTTCTATCCTAAAGAAGATGAGTTTAAATTCAGACACTGTTGAAGGATAACTTTGTGGAAAATACTCTACCAGTCACTCACTTTTTAGAGGTGACAAAGAAGGGCAACTGTACATGTGCACATACACTCAACACACACACACACACACACACACACACACACAGATACACACACACGTGCGCACACACACACACAGATAAATGGAACGAAGATTGTGGTAATGCTGTAGTGGAGATACAAAGACCTATACACCATGGGGGTAAAAGATGAATTCCAAGTGAAGGAATTAGCAATGTTTGTGAACAAAGGTAAACCTTGAAATATACCCTGAGATATCAATAACATTCAGAATATTTTTTAGCAGAGTTATACTGCATTAAGAAAAAATGTGCCCATTTATTCTTTTAAGATTAAACCCAAGAACTGATAAGATATTTTCCATAACCAGGTATCTTTTATAAATATTTCAAATGTATATGTAGATCTATGCTAAATGTCCACTAGCACTGAGGTCATATATCATATACCTTTTTTGAGTAGGAGAGGTTATTTCACTAAATATATGTAGAACTAAGAATTGTGAGAGATACAATAAATAAGTAAACATATAAAGGCACCTTTTCTACTCCAGCAATATTTAAAAATCTCTTCAGGCAAATTATAGTATTCAAGTATACATACAATATTTTTCAGGGTTCCCAAATAAGAAAACCAATCAATAAATTTATTTGATTTAATTATTTACTTCCTTATTTCAAGATTTTATTCTATTTATTTATTTTTTTAAGATTTTATTTTTAAGTACTTTCTACACTCAGTGTGGGGCTCGAACTTACAACCCCAAGATCCATAGTCACACTCCCTACTGACTAAGACAGCCAGGGGCCTCTAATAAATTTATTAACTGCTATTCTATTTCCACTTCTAGCACCACCTTTAATCATCTTTAAGGACAAAAATTATTTATGTCTAGATATGAACATAAATTAGTATCTAACAGGGCACCTCAGACGTACAGTTTGACAAATAATGGTTAATTAAATTATTGGTGATAACATTTCAGAATTTCTATCAGAATCATTTGCAAAACTAGATAGAATTTACCTTAACAACAAATTGCATTCTCATTTCATTATAATATTGTTCTGAAATGGTTTGGATGATATATGATTACTAGCAGAATATTAAAACTGGTATGAAAATAAGATGTTTCCTCAAGGGTTTAACAGTTTTATAAAATCTAATATTTTGTATTTCATATTTAGTCCAAAGTTCAGCTACCATTTTCATCTATTAACATTTGCAGTTAAGGCATAGAGTTTATTAAATTAGCAAATGGCTATTCATTGTAATATAACCATAAATTGAGTTCTAACTCAAGAATGTGTTAATTGTTCTCCTCTGTTGAGGACAGTAGCTTATAACCAGTTTTTAAACCAAGCAGACATAGTTCATATGCAATTTAGATTAAATCTGAGTACGAAATAGAAGGCACACATACCATCTGTGGAGAAATATCCTCATCCCTAATAAATATGCATCAATATTATAGCCCATTTCATTACTAAAGACAAGTTATAAAACATAAAGTTGGGTTTAATAAAAGAAAGTCAATTTAATGGAAATGAGAAATCACCTCCAAGAACATTACAGATTCCACCTACAATGTTCTTTGGCTGAGGAAGGATAACTTGACTCCCCTGTAAGTTAGAGGCCTGGAGAGATGTGTGCTTCGAAAAAGATAGAAAGGAGCCTCCACTGGCGGACTAGGGCATCCCTTATCATTCAACAAGTATTCATTGAGACTCAACCATATTCTAGGCACTGTGATATAACTGCAAGGATTTATATAATGGTAAACACTCTTATCACACTTGCAAACAAAGCAGTGTCGTAAGCACTTCACACAACAATCCTGGGAGGTATGTACACACTATTGTTCTATTTTACGGGTAATGAAACCGAGGCATGAAAATGTTAAATGACTTTCCCAAAGGCACAGAGTAAACAACAGAGCTGGAATTTTAAGTGAGGTAGTTTGGCTTCAGATCTAGAGAATAGCATGGACAGAACTGAAGTTAGAAGGACTGGGGAGTCCGGCAAGTCTGTAAGGAAGCCAATGTAGCTGGGCAGAAAACATGAGATGGGAGCTTGGTGTGCGATGAGGCTGGAGGGATATGCAGGGTCTAGACTGAGGACCTTAGATCCACGTTCAGGGCTTTGATTTTTATTCGCAGAGCAATAAAAAAATCACTGGGGCATTTTAACCAGAAAGGCTTGGGAGTAACATAGCCAGGTTACATTTTGAGAAAATCTTATTGACTGCACTGTGTCAGGCTGATTAGAGAATGAAGACAGAAGTATAAATTAGAGCTAAGAGGCTATTTTTTTAATAGTCCAAGTGAGAGACGGTGGCAGCCTGCATTAGGGCGGTGGTAGTAATGATGGGAGAGATGAGAAGTAGATAGATTTGTAAGATATTTGAGAGCCAATATCAACAGCATTTAATGTCACATAGAATAGGAACATGGGAGAGTGGAAATATGAAGGATAATTCTCAATTTGTAGTTACTGCTGCTGACTGGATGATGATTCATGCAGGACCAGCCTTGACATCATTCAGGTTTCTGCTTAAATATCTCCTAAGATAAGTTTTCTTCAACTGTTTGAACTAAAATATCCTCCTCCTCCCTCTAAGTCTCTAAATCTTACCCTGCTTGATTTCCTTCGTAGCAGATATGACCCCCCCAACAATATATAAGCATATTGTTTGTTTACCTCTTTATTGTCTTTCATTAACTATAATGAAAACACCATGAAGTCAATTTGTCACTGGCACTAATATTGTATTCCCTACCCTTTAGAACAACACCTTGCATATCCCAGGTGGGCAATCAGTATTTGTTGAATGAATAAGTGAACGAGAAAGCCACCAGAATATGTAAAATGGTCAGAGTTGTAGATGTGGATGAGGCTCCTTCACAGAGACCAAAGAGAGGAAATGTATAGGAGCATGGGCAAAAAAAAAGGAAACAAGGGAGAAGGAAACAGATGGCAAAGTTGGGGGCTGGTGGGGGAGAAAGTCCAACAAGGAGCATTTCAGTGGAAATCCAGAAAGCACATCGGTTTAAAAGTGAAATGATTGGCAACATCAAGTGCTAGAATGTCAATACAGGAAGAATGTCAATACAATGTCAAGACTGAAGAGATGCTATTGAGATTGGCATTTAGGAGGTCATTAGTAGCGCTACAGACAAGTGTTTTGCTTAAGTGTTAGGAACGGAAGAGAGTCTACAGTGGTTTGGAAGGGCATTTAGAGATGAAATGGGGAGACAGGAAGCTTACACTATTCTTTCAAGAGGGGTGGCTTGGAAGCAGAGCACTAGTGAGGAATGAAAGAAGGAGGGGTTTACAAAGAAATACTACATAGGAGTTTATGGGGAACCCGGAGATGTTTCTTGAAGGTAGTCATGGGGGTTTGGTCAAGTGCCTTGCAGGGAAAGAGCTATTCTTAGGCATGTCAGTAGGAGGTAAAAGAACAAGTGTGGGTAGAGTGACATATGTAACCTAGCATATGGGATAAGCTATATTCAGCTGATTAAAGCAACAAGATCAAACTGTATGCAACCTCTGGCAAAGCTCACAGGTTAGCAAAATTGTTCATTCCCTTTAGCTAACTGAAAAAAATGTATTCTTGACTCATGCTACACTACCTAAGGCTAGCTAAAAGTCTCCTGTCTCAAAACAAGATTTAGAAAGAATGGGTGGGTGGGGGGATGGGGTAACTGGGTGATGAGCATTACAGAGGGACCCTGACGTGATGAGCCCTGGGTGTTATATGCAACTAATGTATCATTGAACATTATATAAAAAACTAATGGTATACTATATGTTAGCTGATTGGATGTAAATAAATTAAAAATTTTTAAAAATAAAAAGAAAGAATTGTTTTTTAGTAGTTTCAAGTAGTAGTTTTCAGTGACTAACTTACAAGCTAAGGGTATAGTGGATATTCAAAAGGTTGTCAGTGTTGGAAATATCAAGTTATCAGAGGTAAACTTTTATTATCTATACACTTGTCTTGTTTTGTTATGCCATAGCCATCATATTCCATTTGAAGAAGGAAATTTCAGACATTTATTTTTCACTTGCACTTCTTTTAAGTGACATTCTCCCAAGAAACAGTTTTGTTCTCATATATTCAAGCACACGTAATTATATGTAATTTAAAGGGAAACAAATATATTTCTGCTTAAGAAAGAATTACATTTCTAGTTTACATCTCGGGCCATATATTTTTAATAAAAATACATAAATTGATCCTATTTCTTCCCATTTTCTTCATAAGTGAAAACTTCACTATGTATACCCTTTGAAGTATTACCCCATTATGTTCTTTAATGGATCGACTAAATATTGACACACACAAAAAATAAAGATAATGAAGTAGTACTGTTATCAATTATCTCCACTTCTAGCAGATTAGGTATATTAGTATGATATTGCCAAATTAAGTCATGGGAGGTGAATATTGAAAAATCTTCACACACTATATATAGCATAGTATAAATCCTTACTTACATTTCAAAGACATCACATGAGGGAACTTCATTGAATTTTACCTATAATGATGTTATCAGATGTCATATTAAATAATTCAGTATTTCTGGTAATTTATGCATTCCAAAAATTGATATTGACATGAAATTATGGGATAAAATGTATATGATTCCATCTCCCCAAAATAGCAAATGATTAAATATGTATCTCAAACCGTTTTAACTTAGTTTGAAAGAAGAGTCTGAAAATTAAAATCACAGGACTTTCTCCTTCATGCAATCCCTCTTTAATTTCTTCTCCCTAATACCAAATTGCCAGGAGAAAGTTTGTAACCTAGCTTTCCAGTGATTTTCTACTTCTTTATTAATTATCATATGTGCCTTTTCACTCGAGGAGCTAGGTAAATGATTTCAACAATGAAATGGTAACACTTCAAGAAAGGGGCAAATTAACATTTAATTAAATAAAAAATTATACTGCTCTCATTTAATAGGAGCATAATTAAATTCATATCTTTAAAGTTTAAGGTCTCTGAAGTCCTGAGCTCATTTTAAAAGTATGTTAAAGATACCAAAATAGTAGATATTACTTAGGGCCACTACAGAGCACAACTCTAGAGAGCACTATTCACATAAAATTTTGGTTTATTTAATTTCATCTTGTTTATAACTCCTCTTTAAATTTCCCTGATGTTCGCCCTTTCATATTCTAGTACTCTTCAATATCTTCATTAATTAATAATCTTTTAAAGAAAAGCAAGGAAAATGGAAAGCATGTGAGAATTAACAGTGTACAATGTGTTTTTTACTGCATCCACCAGACCTATTTTCAAATAAAAGGCTCTCACATTTTCCTAAATTCAGGTCATAGCATTAGAGTGCTGTGGATCTTAACTACACAAAGGTGTCATAAATCAATACTATTATTTCATTCACAAGGAAATAGCAGAGAAGCAGACACAGATCCCAGGCCCTAGCTTCATTTCTTGTTGCATCGGGCTAACTAAACCATCTCTTCACTTGCTTTTTGTAGCGAGCTGTTTATCTGCTATAATGCACCTATACAGCCCGTTTTACAAAATGCTCTAGCACTGTTTCGGGAAGAAAATGTTAAGCCATTGAAGTTCAATAGTAGTTGTAGAAATGGTAAAAATACAGAAATTCTACATATCCTTTAAGTGGAGAAAGTAATAATCAACTACATAAATTCTCATTTTGATAAGAGTACAAATGTCTCCAAATATCTTTCGCAATAACAACAACAACAACAACAACAATAACAACAAATCGGCAAATACATCTCCAGGAATGTATCTCTAATTGCCCTGTGTAGATTTCCCACCATTTGCAGCTAGTAAAATTCATTCTACCAGCCTTTTTAAAAGAAGTTAATATGCATTTATATTAGAATAAAACTATCTTTTTAAAACAGATTTTATTTATTTATTTGACACAGAGAGAGAGAGAGAGAATGAGAGAGAGAGATCACGCATAAGCAGGGGGCGCGGCAGGCAGCGGGAGAGGGAGAAGCAAGCTTCTTGCTGAGCAAGGAGCCCAGTGTGGTGCTTGAGATCCAGGGCCTTGACCCAGGACCCTACAATCATGACCTGAGTGGAAGGCAGACGTTTAACTGACTAAGCCATCCAAGTACCCCCTAAAACTAGCTTTTTCTTGCTGAATCGGTATTTTTTTAATAAAAAATTATGTATTGATTAAATATGTGAAATATCTTCCTGCAAGCACATTTAAAACCCAAGAAGACTTACATAGGGAATATGAATTATAATCTGCTAATACTTAAGAGTTCATGGATAAAATCTCAGTAAGCATCACATAGCAGAATATCTAGTTATATTTAAGACCTTATAAAGTTTGAAAACTCAGTTTATTCTAAATCCATATATTTGCTCATTTCATGCTTCACACCTCTTAGCTTATATTTTGGATGTAGTATTTAACTCACTGAGCCACCCAGGCGCCCCTTGGATGTAGTATTTAGAAAATCAGGCGCCCAATTCCACTGATGCTAGAAGACCTCAAACATTAAGATTACTAGGGCAGATGCATTTCTGTACTTGTTTCCTTTTTATCAGTTTAAAGATTCTTAGGGTGATATGAGTTAATGCAAGAAATGAGAATTTTAAAGAGTAGGTGTGACAGGAGAAAGTTACAGAGGATGTTAGTCAAGGAGTTGTAAGTTAAATTTTAAATTTCACATCTCCTAGTCTTTGTTTTAATTGGATCATTGTAATTGATACTATTTAGTGTCTAGAAAGAGGGACCCATGAGAGCTCCATTAGCCTTCCTGGGAAACAAGCAAAGGTAATAACTTTTCCTATTAAGCAAACAAAGACTGGCCAACTCTCCATTTGGCTCATCAGTGAACCTTCCTTCTGGGAGAGTTCTGCCTCCCCACTTGTGCAAGGAGCTGGCTACTTCACCAGCACACAGAATGTGCTGTCAATATCTCCTGGTGACTTTTAAAACAATTTCCTAAATAAAACTCTGTAAAATTCTATGAACCATTCTTTCGCTGAATGTATCCGTCTTTGCTGCTCACAGCAAAGAATGTGCTTTATCCTCAGGGATGCTCCTTCATTGTCCCTTTTATTTCAGTCTCCAATAAACTTCATTAGCACAATGGAACAGGAATTACTCCATTTAGTATGGCTATCTATTTCAATAGAAAATACTCCTACACACAGACAGCTTACACGTTTGATTGGGTGAAACACAAAATTCAGCACTGCAATAATCTACTCTGTATTATTGACTGAAAGCAGCAATTCTATGATGGATTTATACTAATGATTTTTTACCAGTTGACATGAGAAATTATTTCTGTAGGTAATCCAACAGATGTGTTATTTCAATGCCATCAACACTTAAATCTTCTTATTCTAATACTTACATACTCCCGTTCCATGCATTGTAGAGGACAATGGATTCGCAGGTGCGCTTGGCATTTCTCTGAACAGTAGGCGGCAGCACTGTTCAGCTGTCTTTGTTTTAGTTTTGGTTTGGTTTGGTTTTTTGGTTTCTTTTGCCAACTGAACTCCGTTTCTTTACCATTTGGAGGGGGGAAAAAGGAAAAATCTTCAGAAGACCAAATCCATATATATATATATATATATATATATATATATATATATATATATATATTTTATGTGTGATATCCATATATCCCCTGTAGATTTCTGATAATTTGGGAGTGGAATTAAAATGATAACCTAAGAATCAAAATCACCAAAACAGTTCATTTCTCATGTTTTTATTCTTAGCTTGTCTGTACGTGGTCACTTCCTTTATGTTTTGTCTTGTTTTACTATCTGAAGTGAAGACGACAGAAGTGAAGTATGTCCACAAGTGAAGCGCCCTGGAATGACTGCTCTTCTCGTTAGCTGTTGTCAGTCTCAAGGGAGTTCTTTCTGTATCTTCTCAGATTCTTCGCAGTTCACGCATGCCTCGTTTTACCATTTCCACTAATAATGAACTTGCCTTGAATGACTTTTTAAAGAGCAGCCAGAAGTGTCAGCCAGTTCACGGAATAGTTTCAATCTCTTGACGGTTCGGGGGCTTAAACATCCTGTGATCTGCTTGTTTATCAGTATCACACACCCACACGTGTGCACGTGCAATTCAAATATACAAATTTGCTGTGCATAAGTTACTGAGGAGCATGCATTTGTGAAACCACCTATACTAACTGAGGAATTGGAGTTAAGACTCTGTTTTTCAACTCTAATATTTTCTGACTAGCGGGGGATACCCCAGGTTTGATGTGAGATTGAATGAGGCATGTATATAAAGTATATAAAGCTTTCTGTAATCAGAATCATTATATATATATACACACACATGTATATGTGTATGTACATGTATATATGTATATATATGTGTGTATATATGTATATATACACACTTTGAGTGGTTTAGTAGCTATGTAAAATAGTCATTTCACAAAGGTGATAATTTATGCATGATACTTTGGTGTTCGTGAAGCTGTTATAAAATATACATTATTGCATTTAACCTTTGTGATGCCTATTGAGTTAAAAATATTTAATACTGAGGAACCTGGGACTTAGAGAATTTAAGAAGATTAATAGAGCCAGGCCTTGTTCTAAATCAACATCTCTTTATATCATGTGAAAAGAACCCACAGAAACAATCAGTTTTTGTAACAGTTGGCCAGTACATTATTCTTATTTAAGCCCATACATTTGTTTTTTCTTTTTTAAAGATTTTTTTTAAATTTTTTTTTTATTTATTTGTCAGAGAGAGAGGGAGAGAGCGAGCACAGGCAGACAGAGTGGCAGGCAGAGGCAGAGGGAGAAGCAGGCTCCCCGCCGAGCAAGGAGCCCTATGTGGGACTCGATCCCAGGACGCTGGGATCATGACCTGAGCCGAAGGCAGCCGCTTAACCAACTGAGCCACCCAGGCGTCCCCGCCCATACATTTGTTTTATACAATATTATTTTTTAAAACTTTCTTTTTAATTTATTTTATTTTAAAAAAAAATTTTTTTTAGATTTTATTTATTTATTTGATAGAGAGAGAGATCACAAATAGGCAGAGAGGCAGGCAGAGAGAGAGGAGGAAGCAGGCTCCCCACTGAGCAGAGAGCCCGATGTGGGGCTTGATCCCAGGACTCTGGGATCATGACCTGAGCCGAAGGCAGAGGCTTAACCCACTGAGTCACCCAGATGCCCCAATCTTTCTTTTTTTAAAAGATTTTATTTATTTATTTATTTGAGAGAGAGAGAGAGAGAAAGAATATGAGAGGGGAGAGGGTCAGAGGGAGAAGCAGACTCCCCTCTGAGCAGGGAGCCCGATGTGGAACTTGATCCTGGGACTCCAGGATCATGACCTGAGCTGAAGGCAGTTGCTTAACCAACTGAACCACCCAGGCACCCTGTTTTATACAATATTCTTGAAACTGGCTTGAAATTGTCCACTTAAAGAGAACTACTTCTTTACAGTTGTTAGTTTTCTCTTTGATACCATAGATATATTTGTGTTTTGTAGGCTAAATATATCTAACCATCTAGTCCTCCATATTTGACTAAGTGCCATATGTATTCATCATTGCAGTGGCAGGCAGAAGGAAGAAATCATGTTTGCTATCATTCTCACTAAGACCCTCACTGAGGAATAACACTATAATCTAACTGCCAACTAGCTTAGAGATATAGAAATATGTAACATCAAACTTTCCAGGTTAGAGTAGAGACTTGAATCTGAGCTAGTGGGCCAGTGCCTTCCTTCTGTCAACAACTGCTCTTGAATTTTGCACTAAGATTTGAGCATCATGGAAAAAGAACACTTGAATCATACACACCTAACCTACAACATAAAGTTAAGGTTAAACTCACAAGAAGAGGGATAGCGTTTTTTCCTTGCTCACAATTCACAACTATAAATAGATTCTGTAAATAGCTAGATACATTCAAGAATGATTGAATTTCTAAGATTTAAGTTTTACTCCTAACCATTTTAAATCAAGGTTACAGCATCTCCCAGGGCGCCTGAGTGGCTCAGTCAGTTGAGCATCTGCCTTTGTCTCAGATCATGATCTCAGGGTCCTGGGATGGAGCTCCACATTCAGTTCCCTGCTCTGCGGGGAGCCTACTTCTCCCTTTCCCTCTGCCTGCCACTCTGCCTACTTGTGCTCTCTCTCTCTCTGTCAAATAAATAAATAAAGAACCTGTTTCTTGATTTAAAAAAAAAAAGATTAAAATGAGATTTAAAAAGATTACAGCAACTTTCATGCCACTGTTAGAGACCAATTCACCAGTGAGAGGAGCCACTGATCCAGTATGGGTCTGATGATAATTCACTAAATCTCATACAGCATGTTTGTTACTTCACATCCTTTTGCTTAATCAGCTTTCTGGGCCTTTGGCGCTTTCTGATTCTGGCTGGCATCACAGTGACCAGCTCTATGTGGACTCCAGTCAGTTTCATGTGGGACAACCAGAAAGTGCTTTGCCTCATTATTTGACTATATACCTCTCACTTCTCACCCCCCGCCCTGGGCTTCCCTTTTGACACTGCGGTTGTAAGACTTCCTCAGTGTCCTATATGCACATCCCTGAGGAGCAGGGATGAGCCTTACTGGAGGGTGAGCCTTTGACCAGTGGGAGACAGGACACTATGAACAAACGCCTCTGCCTTTTTTCCCACAGAGGTTCTCTCCTGAGATGCAGTCACTCAGATGACAAAGAAGATTGCCCCAAGAGATGAGCAAAGATTTCCCCGACTTCAGCCTTCCTGAGATTGTACTCCCTAAAAAGGAAATAACCTAGAGCTTGTGCTTCAAAATCAGTTTTCAGAAGAACCCAGGCTAAAATACACACTACTAAAAAATAGAAAATCCAATCCAAACACTCAGTGAAATCCCTTAACCATCTCCAATACTTGCAGAATCTCCTGCAAACATTGAAATGAGCAAAGTCACAGTTTTACGGCTCTACGAAAGGCCTTAAGAAGTGTTATTGATTCAATCACATGTTCTGGAATATTAGGGTTTTCTCTTCTTTTCCCCTGACACAGTAATAAAATGGTCAAAATTCTAATCTTCTGAATTTAGTTGAGAGTTTGATTTCACTTATCATTAGCTTTTTTTCGTAGAAGCACAAACTATACTTTAGAAAAACATCTAAATTGTGAGGGCTTTTGTTTTTTGTTTTTTGTTTTAATTGAGATGGTGTGCCTCTATTGCAAGTTTCACATCACCTCAAATAGTTGGCTGGATGTAAGACATGTATATTCTAAGCCAGCATGTGGCAGTGTTCAGAAAAATGCTGAAAAAGAGAGACTTATTTCTTTAATAATCCATAGCCCAGGCTGTTCTAAGAAAAGATTTAGGAAAACCAGGTAAGAAAATGCCACTGCAGTCAATAAACTACTTTCTTGCAATGAGGACATTGTCTCTATTTGAATAGTTTATGTTTTCTCAAATTTTTTTTTCTGTCAAGAATAGTAATTCAGGGCACCTGGGTGGCTCAATCTGTTAAGCATCTGCCTTCGTCTCAAGTCGTGAGGGTCTTGGGATGGAGCCCCACATTAGGCTCCCTGCGCAGCGGGGAGTCTGCTTCTCCCTCTCCCCCTGCTCATCCTCTCTCTGTGTCAAATAATAAATAAAATCTTTTAAAAAAATAGTAGTCCCATCATTCTTCTTTCAGGGAAGTGAAAGAAAGTCAAAGGAAATAATCCAGCCATATTTGTCTCCAAGAAGAAAAATGGCATAATTATATTATTTCATGGTTGTTTATATCTATATAATAATGAACAATGAGTTGAACCACTCTGACTTAGCCAACTTTTGAATTTCCATTTACTACCATCTACGTTATTCCTCAAACTACATACCCATACGCACACACTCTTGGTATATAGTTAATTGTCAACGTTGTATATAGTTAACTGAGGTTGAGAGAGAAGAACAAAATAAGTACAATGTTTAGTCAGGACCACAGTGGAAGCTGAAAAAAAAAAATGAATAGAAAGATCTCCACTTTTTCCAGAAGTCCCTTAGTTTCTGAAATTTCTATAACTATCTTTTCATGACCTTCTTACCCAATTCTGGATCGGACTTCCAGGAATGTTTGAAAATGCCAACACTAGTAATTACATACACATAATTACTTTTCACATTTTTGTATCATTTTTTGTTATTGTCAATAAAAATGAATAGTGTAAGTCCACTGCCTCCTTCAGAACTTTGAATTTCTCTTATAGGTTAAATACTTTTTCCTTTGCCGATAATGATCTAATTTCTACTCAGCTGTAATTACCTCAAAAGAACTCATAGTTTTATCTTTGTAAAACTTTCAGTGTTCTATATAGTCCCTTGCATATAAGAGGCTAATAAATATTTCCTAGATAAATTAACGTATTTTTGTTGAATCTTAACCAGACTATGCCCTGCTAGAGCATTAACTTCTTAGAGTGGGTTAATAACTGTTATTAACTCGAAGTTGAACATTTCCATAATATATTCACTATAAAGTGACTGGGAGTAGACCATACAAAATTTAAGCATAATCACTGTTTAAAAATCAGATTAACATAGTTTTCACATCTGCAAATTTGTCAGTAGAACTTTCCTCCTGGCAAAAATCTGATAAAACAAATTCTAGTCATGTGGTTGTATTGTGTGTTATAAATAATTTCTAACATAACATAATAATAAAAAATAATAATTTCTTTTGTTTGAAGTTGTCATGTTGAAGAACACAGTCAGGGACTGAATACTTAGATAATTGACACCATCTAGATTTAAGGAAATGATTTTAACTTTTTCTCTTTACATTTTCTTGCATTTTTTTCCATTTCAATATTACCTAAATCTTTATAAACTTCATAAGCTAGTATAAAATCTTTATAAACTTCTAGTATAAAATAAAAATTTGTACCTAGAACATACTGTAGAGTCTAGACCCCACTTGGAGACTGTAAAACTTTCTTTTGAAAAAAAACAGAAGGAAACATTGTTTCTTAATTTATATTATTGAAATTCTCTACTGACTTTCTGGACCAGGTGCACTGCTCTTCTCTTTGGTAACTTCTCTCTATTCCACCTCAGAAAATAGAAATTGAAGTTGAAGAAAGCCCTGATCTGATACTGTGGTTCATAGTAGGGAGCAGGTACTCATTTTGTCTCCCATATTACCTTCAGAGATCGCAGGAAATCCTTGCTCTTGATTAGGTCATCTTTACTTTAGGATTAATTTAAAAGGCTTATGACAACCTGTGTCATTTGGAAAGACACACGTTTTATTGTTGCGTATTTTAAAAATAATTTTAAGACAAAATAAATAAGTTATTTTGTTTCTGCAAAATAAGGAGATATTTTCTTCTAGTGGGTATCTGCATTAACATTATCAACACTAATAACATGAAAGAAATAAGAGATAATCACAGGGTAGAAGAAATAATATAGAAGAAAAACATAATGCATGACAGGATGATTTTTCCTTTTTAAAGAAGTAGAGATGGGGAAAAAATCAGAGATGTCAGAGGACCTCATTATGGTAATTTTTTTTTCCATCACTGTTTGTTTGTTTGTTTTTGGTAGTGTCCCATCTTCTCAATATCTGGCCTGTAGGAAAATATTTTTCCAACTATTTTAAATTGAGAATAAAGATACAGAATAAAGATACAGATACTGACCAAGAAAGCCACAGTTTAAATTTGATATGGGAAAATGTATTTATAGTTAGGGAATGGGGAAGTGGGCAAGAAAAAAAAAGAGTTTACTTAAAAAGAAAAGATCAACTTAATGGAAAATCTTGAAGATAAGCGAAAAAGGAAATGATAATGTGTTTTTAGGGTACTCTGAGACAACCATTTTAAGGATGTTTATATATTATTTTTCATTTTGCAAATGGAAATACAGGTGAGGATATAAGGCAGCTAGAAGCAAGTTATAATAAGTGAGCACGAGTTACCTATGACAATCAACAGGAAGGCCCAGCAAATAGCATTTCACAGAAAGCAAGTATCTTATGGTCCAGAAGGTGGAAGAATAAAAGCTTTTTGTGTGTTTGTTTGTTTGTTTTTAATTTTCATTTTTTAAAAATTTCTTTTCAGTGTTCCAGAATTCATTGTTTATGCACCACACCCAGTGCTCCATGCAATACGTGCCCTCCATAATACCCACCACCAAGCTCATCCAACTTCCCACCCTCTTCTCCTCCAAAACCCTCAGACTGTTTCTCAGAGTCCACAGTAAATGGCTGGTGTATCAAAACCCAAAAGAGATAGTTCATTATTTAATCTAGAGTATTCTAGCTCTTATTTTATAATGGGCTATTAGGCTTCTCAGGATTCTTGGAAAACCTGTCATTCCCCAAATATGCAATTACTTTGCTATCCTCTTCTAAAAGTCAATATATTTTAAGAAAAAAACAACTATTAATTTAAAAGGAAAACATGTAATCAAATTTCCAAATGTTTCATTTTAGTCTATGTTTAAATAGTTTGCATATTTAAACTGAAATTATACTTCTAAAGTTCAAAGCCAATAATGGTTTTCATTTTTCTTCAACCCAGCCCCAAACTGTATTTTCTAGTTCCCCTTTTCTGTTCAATGAGGAAAATGATTAAGTCTAAGATCACACCAAAATTAAGTCTGATAGAAGACAACTTGTTCCTTAGGGATAATAAATACCAAAAGTACTCTGCTACTGCATGGCTAGCTGTAGCAATAATTTACCTATTCTAAAATTCTCCTAGACAAAGGAGCTTCTGAGCTCCTTCCACATTCTGAGATGGAATATGCTTTTCAGCTACATGCTGTGATACCCTCGCTTGATAATGATTCTAGACTTAAGAAAGGACCTAGGAAGCCAGGTGCTTATCTGTGTAATTGGTTATTCTCCTTCGTCTGCAAAAAACAGGGCTATAGTTTTTAGTTCCAAGGGTTCTGTCTCAAATTCCAACAGGAGCTGTTCATGTACAAACTGCAAATCTGCTCATTTGATTAAGAGGGCTAATTTAATGCTGCTTTGCAGATTCCATACACGAACCTCGGGAATTTTGCAAATCCTTCTTCCTGGGATCTTATGGGGCTTTTCTAAGGTGCTAGATCAGCGTTGGCTTACAGAAGCAGGCAGTCAGTCTCTTCATAGCTTCATTAACCTAACTGGAAGTGGGCCTCATTTAGCATTACGCAGATGGTACAATTGAGGTTGATTATCTGCTCTTTGGAAGCTGAAATGTGCTAATGGGTCAGGCCTTATTTCACAAAGTTTAGTGGACATAGGATGCAGCTGGGAGCAATTTAAAATGCAGATTACGTGACCCCACTCCCAAAGATTCTCACTCCCCAGATCTGGGTTAGAATCAGCATGTTAAATAAGTATCCTCCCACCTCCCCTGCCAGGCCTTTCTGGAAGTTGAAGAGTAGGTTACATGGTCCTTCTGTCAGATAGTGGCTTCCCATCTCATTCAAAGCCAGAGTGGAAAGTCCCTCCAGTGACATTTAGGACCCTACATGAGATGATCCTCAGTACCTCTCTACCCTCATCTCCAAGATTACCCAATCACTTACTTTGTTCCAGCCACACTGGCCTCCTTACTGTTCCCCCAAAATATTAGGCATGCCCCCAACTCAGGGGCTTTACCTTTGTTCACCCTTCTTCTTGTGGTGCTCTTTTCCCAACTATCTGTATGTCTAGCTTCCCTACTGAAGCCTTATCTCACACGTCACTATCTCAGGGAAAACGACTCTGCCCACTCAGTCTAAAATTACAAACCCTCTCCACACTTCATCCCACTTCCTTTGCTTTATTTTTTCTCCTGAGCACTTATCTTGTTGTTTACTGATTTCTCTAATAAAAGATTAGTTCCATGAAAGCAGGACTTTCTTGGTCTGTTTTGTACACTTTTATAACATATAGGAGACACTGGCCAAGTATTTATTGAGCATATGAATTAATGCTGATACATGCATGGAGTCATGGAATATTGTGGAATTACAAGCAATTGGGGGTATTCGTATAAGCTTTTTTGTCAGAAAAAAAGTATCTTTACAGCTATAAGTACAGTTTCTAAATTTCAGCCATCTCAACATTACCTAATCAAAAGTTCAAAAGGCCATGGCAATATGCATTTTAGAGGATCAATGGTAGGCTGATATTCTGCCAATTTGTGCTGGGGGATAAAAATATTGTGGTTAATGTAGAACAGTTAGAGCCAAAACCGCCCTTAAAATCAGACGAGCTGGGTTCAGGTCACAGCTCTGTCATTTGTTATCTATTTTGTCTTGCTCAAGTCACTTCAGGATTCAGTTTAAATAGTCTATCACTTGCCTCACTGATGCACGTTCTCCTCATCTATAAGAGGGCAACAAGATTACAGGGACTAACATAACACAATTAAAAAAAAAAGAAGAAAACAAAAAGACCAAATGAGAGAACAAATGTCGGGGAAAACATTTTTTTTATATATATAATAAAGTACTATATAATTATAAGCGAATTTATACTTATCTTTCCCATTTAACAACAATTTAGCCTGAGTCACAGATTGTTAACCATGGTGGCTGTCCATGAACCTTGCCTCGGTGTATCCACATAGTCCCACATTGACTGTGGGCTTGACCAGGAGACTTACTTTACTAATGGAATATTAGCAAGCATGATGCAATCAGAAGTGTAATAACCAACCTGTACCTTGGGGTTTATACTCTTTAAAGTCAGCTGCCATGCTCTAAAGGGGCTTGCACTAAACTCCTCAGGAAGGAGAAACTGCATGAAAGATCCACTGGTGGCTGAGTGGGTTTTTTTGGTATATCTTGGTCCCAAGTAGGTTCCCAGTTGATTGCATGAAGGACTTCAGACCCACCATGTGGAGCGAAGTCACTTCCTAGCTGAGCCTGGTCAAGCAAGGAATCAAGAGAAATAACAGACTATTGTTTAAGTCACTAAGTTTTGGGATAGGTAGAAATGCACAACAGGTAATTGAAATCCCTGAGTGTTTGTAAAGGACATCATAGCCTAAAAAAGTTATTTCAATGGCAAGAGTTCTAGATGCTATATGAAACAGAAGACAAGATAATGGGGGAGTAGGCAATGGAAAGGCCTTGAAAATCCTTAAAATCAAATTAACATTGACCTGTTTCACTTATTTGTGAAACCTAATGATAGCCGGTATATAATTTCAAGAATAAGTGCTATTAAGTAAGAAGTACTATTTATTCCTTTGAGAAAAGAAATAGTGTCATTTATGTAAGTCACTGTAAATTGGAATCTATGTTGAGCAAACAAGAAAAAAAATGTAATATATAGAAACTTCCTATCTGATGTCTCTAAGACTTGCCAATTGAGAGAAGCCTGCTTACCCACTATCAGAACAATTTTGAACTGTTTCTTCTGTAAGTTAGAGTAGTTACCCCATGGCAGGAGTCTATTGTTGATGATTAGCACTTCTCAAAAGGAGCAAATCCCCCTGCAACTTTCAGATTTACCAGTGGGGATGTGGACCCTGGTGAATAAAACACATTGCTAGAATTTCAGCTGGGGTCTTAATCAGTTCTGAAGCGAAGTTCAGATAATCAAAGGTCAGACCCTTTTGCTGTGATTCTTAATGTAAGTAAGGACCTTGTTTAGAAGCATTTCATCTAGCGGTTGGCAAAAGGGTAGAAGCAAGGGACCAAAGTCGTTGTCAAAGCATAGGTAGTCACTGGGCACTTTATTATCATTCTGTGAGAAATGTTCTCAATTCAGAAAGAGCTGCGACATTTTTAAAAGAGATATTGCTAACCTTTTACTTGAAATCTGTGTCCTCTGTGTTCGCATTGTTGTTTAGCACAATGGCTTTCACTTTCTAAGCACCAAGGTTGGGAAGCTTTTCAATGTGAGGTAAAAGGTGTCTTCTTACTACAAGTAATACGTTTTCATCTTTTTTGTAGCTTTTCTTTTTCTTTTTCTTTTTTTTTTTTAACCAAGGAACACATTCAATGGTGCAGTGAAATATGAATGAACTCATTCCTTTTCCAAATTTGTGGTTAACATCCTTGTTATTGTCGAGGAACTCAGCCATGTTTTGCTAAACATCTAGGATGGGAGGGCAAGCTAGATTCTTCGGAGTTACTTATATGTGGCAGAAATGATCTCCCACAAAATTTCAAAAGTCTTGGAAAACTGCATGGGCTATTCTGGAAATATTCTGTGATTGAATAAAAAAGGGCACACCTGTGACTAACTAATACTTTTAATTTCTCCTGCAAGCTCAGTGAATTGAGTGAGTAAAAGAGAAAAGTGACAGAAAAATGTTAGGGTTTAAATTTTTTGCAGTAACTCGAAGGGGAACAGAATAGGCCATGCCAAAATATGCCAGTAGCATATTGACTATTTTGAGCTGTAGGCACTTGAAACACAGCAAATGCAGGGAAGACACTTTTCTCTGAACTCCCCTTTTTCCCTAAAGATGGGTCTTCCAAAAGGAATTTAACTGTCCCCTCCCCAGGAGTTACTTCAACTCAGGATGATTGATTGATTGATTCTTGCCAGAGGAGAGGAGTCTATAAGTCAACATCACGCCCACACAAAAGGTCATAAACTGTCATAACTCCCAACCATTTTTCCAAGGGCCCATTCATCTTTCTTAAAAGTCATTTAGACTCCTCTAAGAGGCCTACATCTCCTCTCCCCTTTCCCTGTTAAGGAGGTAGTTAGTCCTGAATTCTAAGACACCTCAGGCAATTACAGATTTTTTCCTGGGTATCTCCTACGTACACATGAGGTACCCATGTTAATAAACTTATGTTTGCTTTTGTGTTGTTAATCTGTCTCCTATTGTAGGTGTCTGAGCTAATAACTCAGAAAGGTAAAGCAAAAATTATTTTTTCTCTCCTACAACTCATCCCACACTAAGCCATCGAATGAAGGTATGCCGATTATCTGAAATCTATGGGAGGGTTCCAAATTATAATGCTTAAATATAAGTACTGTATCGTACTGAAGAAAACTGCCACATTATAAATGGTAATATATCTTTACCCCCTGCTCTCTTTTTCTCTTTCTCGCCAGCATTTAACTACATATAGATTCCTTTGCTTTGGGAAATAGATAATATAGACAGTATTGTAAAGTACTTTTCTTTTGAAGTTTTTTTTAACTTGTGTTTTTTTTCCAGGTATAATATATGATATAATATATATTAATTGGATCTTCAGATGTGCCATAGACCAGACTCCAGTGTCTATTAGTAATTATTCAAAAAATCATTCCTTCAGAGTGACAGAACCTCAAAAACTTTCCCTTAGCTTCCTCATTGGATTCATTAGAAGGTATTAGCTTTCAATTATAGCAACATACCTCTTCCAAAACAAGTGAAAACAGTTCTGGAAAGACTCAAAAAATCCCGTAGCAGAATGGGCAAAGGATTGGAAATAAAGATAATGGATTCCTTATTCTTACATCCTGATTCAACCCCCAGTTTCCTCATCAAACAAATGAGAGTGTTGGTTTCTCTTCTATTTACCTCCCTGGGTTGTTGTGAGGCTTAAGTTAGGTGGTAGATATAAACATGATTTGCAAAAGTGAAAAATAACATACAAATGTGTAGGCTTACTATTAGAAGTGTTGTTTTTTAGGAAGACTCAATCTAATTATTTTTGTTTTCTATTTTAAGCCATAGTTTCTCATCTACATGCTTGCAATGTTTCTACCTATCCATGCAGGGAACATTATCCTTAGGGCGATCCTACGGAAAAACCTTCCCTAGAAAGGAAAACCTGAAAAGAAAGCATTCTAAACATACTGAATTTCATACATAATATAGAGTACTTGGAGGCACTGGAACTGGGGAAGTATGGAAGGGCACTCATTATCACACAAAACATAGTATTACTTATCCTAGCTTATATTACTATACAGCAGAGGTAAGGCTAGGCCATACTGGAGAAAAGACACTAAATTTGCTAAATTCCTGTGCAACTATAAACCCACTCCTCCCTCCCTTCCAATATACCAGGGGGTAAACTCTAGATTAAACAAGTGACTTTAACCCTTGATCAGCCGTCGGGAGGTATAGGATCAGCCGTCAGGAGGTATAGTGATTCCCAAAACACCTGTGAATACTGCACTAAACTGGCTCTTTGGTTGAGGGGAAAAGTCCTAAGGTTTGGGGGGAACCTTCAGGGGTAATCTTAGGGCATTTCTATCCCCCCATTTGAAGCACCAGCTGACAGGGGACCAGAAGAAGAGAGTGAGGGAAAGGATACAGCTTTAAGCGGAGAGATGGTAGCCAGGGAAAGGCAGGTATTTACATGCAAGTAGGATTTTGCACACACTCAGTTTTCGTCTTCAGGAAAGCCATTCTGGGGACAGCGAAGAGGAAGGAGGAAGACCAAAGGAAAAAAAAAATCAAGAAAGCAAATGTTGAGTAAGGAAACACTAACTACAGGCAAGGATGTGCTAACTCACCTCTATGAACCTCCACAAATCAGAACGGTTCAGCAGAGAGAGGGAAAGGAAGGAACATGTAGCTCTGCCAGAATATATTCTGCTAAGAGAAGACCAGATCAAATGCCTGGCTCTCTGAAAGGGAGACAGCACAGCAAGGTGGCTGAGCATGCCAACCCATGGGGGTGTTCTTGGCTGTGGCGTGTGAGACAGACAAGAATATGTTCAAAGCATGAGGGAGTTTTGACAGAAAATAGCACTGTGTTTATAAAAAGCCTATATGGAGGGCACGCAATGCATGGAGCACTGGGTGTGTTGTAAAACTATGAATTCTGTTACGCTGAAAAGAAATGAAATTTAAAAAAAATTTTTTTTAAAAAGCCTATATGGAAATCTAGAAGTTATAGACACAGAGGAGTCTGGTTGCCAAGAAGAATATGTTTCCTGTGACATTAAGGAATAGGAGAGACGCCCCCAAATCCACACACACCAACTCAGATGAGATCATTAGTCTTCGGGCTTCAAGCAAAGAAGAGTGACAAAAAAAGAGAGTAGTAGCGTTTGATGTTTAAGAAGAAGGGTTGACAAACAGGGAAAGCTAAAGTAGGATCAATATTTCACACCCCCAAAATATAAAATAACAGAAGAATAACACAGCGATGCTTTTATTATTAGCCTCAGGAAATATCTGCCCCTGGGTAATTTGTCTCCTGCACAAGAATAACGACAAAACAACAACAACAACAAAAACCCAGTATACTCTTTTACAAAATATATATGTATATTTTCTTCTGTAAAGAAAGCGGAGGGGAAAAAAAACCAAACAAACGCCCTTAAAGGTGGAGAGTCCTGTGTTTCATGTACAGCGTTGTCAACCCGTCTGGCAGAGATGAGAAAGCTGACAGCCCTCTGGAGGGCTTGAGCTGAGGCTGCGTGCAGAAATCTGGAACGGCAGAGACCTGATCCTGCATGTAATGAGACCAAACCGAGCTGGGAGGGAACTCCGCTTGCAAACCCTCTCAGACAAAGAATCAAGCAGCCAGCTGCCTGCCTGTCATGCTTCACCTTCCTCTTGGGCAGCCTTCCTTTGTTGCTCGAGTCAGGACGGTGTAAACAGGCTGCAGGATCTTATCGTTAGGTCAGCAGCCTTGTAGGGTATCCTGTAAATCTCTTCGTCCATTTATCCATTTATTCTACATGTTTCAAAGGCTTGCCAGGTGCCTCTTCCTGTGCAGTGTTTAGGATGCAGGCATACAGAAGATAGGCTTTCCACTAAGGGACCTCCTTAGTCCGGTGGGGGAAGGGCACGTGCAAACAAACAGACATGTGTTCAGGAGTTAGGCATGCACATGCCAAGCCAGCTAAAACTTCTTTCCACAGACATTTCAATGCCAGTGATAACCTACTCGATTAAAGAAATACATCTGTATTAGATTCTTTATCTTTCGAGCTCGGGGCGGGCATCAAGGGAAGGATTTCAGACTTGTGCATAAGATGGGTTAGGAACTAAAGTCTTTTTAAATTAAAAAGTTATAAAGTTTGGTTTAACTAGGTGTTAATTGGAATCTTTGACATATCTAAATCACATCTTCATCATGTATAGATCTTTGTCATGCAAATATAAGCGGGGAGGGGGTATAATTGCATATCTACTCTTTTCTTTTGAAGAATGGGAAAAGGTTTAGCAGAACAAAGATGTTGCTCCCTGGCAGCTTCCCAGTGGGAACCAGTCAAACTTAAGTGTGTTTAAGTGGGCTTGGGAGGGAGGCTCAAGTGTTAAATCATATAATTTTATTAAGAGAGAGAGATACCTGAGAAACTAGGGAGTTCTAGCTATAATCATATACTTGAAAACATGAGGAACAAAGCACAAGTACTTTCCCTTCTTTTATTTAAAATATAAAACATTTATAATTAGCAATTAATCCCACCTAAAGGCACTTAGTGATTTCTTAAAAAAAAAGAAAAAAGAAAAAAAGAGCTTTGCCAGTGGTTTGCTACAGCAATCAAAAAGTTCATATTCAAATGGAAAGAAGTACTTATCCCACTAATGTAAATGGTAGATGGTAGTAGGGATGGAATTTGAAAATCAAATTCTTAATCAACATTGCCCTTTTTAAGCCGACTGCTAAATTCTGGAGGGGAGAAGAGGGCTGTGTTGGTGCACTAGCACTCTGGGAGCCTGATTATACCCAGACCACACCCTCTCCAGCTCTCTGACTCCCTGCATGTTAGAACTAAGATGTCAAACTGGACAATATTACAGAATGGCTGTTCACGGACAAAATCTCAAAGCAGATACCTTGTCAAGGGAAGAAAATGACCAGTCTCAGAAGGGCTGAGTGTAGAAAAACCCTATGAATTAGTAGGAGGTTATTTTCTACTTTCATCTCCTTATGTAATTTTTTGATGCTTGAGTTTCCTAATCCATAAAGTGGGCATCAGTATATTTTCCAGGGAAGCTTTAAGATGACTTTACATCATGACTTGAAAAGTTACATATGATCTCTATAACCCTAAAGAGCTGCAAGGCGTAATCAGCTAGAACAGATTCCCTAAACTTAATGTGTTTGTGTACCACCAGCAGATCCTGTTACAATGAAAATTCTGATTTAGTAAGTCTGGAGTGAGACCAGTATTCTCTATTTCTAGATGATACCAGTGCCCCTGGTCTATGCACCACCCTAGTAGCAAGGTTCCAAAAGCCACATTGTCCAACTGTAATTTTCAGAGATGGCTACATCAAAAGTCCCCCATGCCACACACTCTATGGCAATGTAAATTTGCTACAACTGCTTCAAGAAGTCAAGTAGAATCTATATCTCCACCTTCTTTAATCTGAGCGGGCCCTGTGACAACTTCCACGAAGGTTGTGGTGAAACTAATGCTGTGACATTTATGACATTTACAGGACACTAACTGGCCTGGCAGCTTCAACTTCCAGGCTCTGGAATCCAGGGGCCATGAACGGAGTAAGACAGCCTTTGGACAAATTATGCTATGAGAAGCTCAAGCAATATAAAGAGGCTTGAGAGAATGAGACTGCCTGCGACAGGGGAAAGAAATAAAGGGGGAGAGAGAGAGTGAGACAGAGGTATCAAAGAGCATGGAGACATATGTCATGTGACTGAAGAAGCTATATTGAAATTGGATCTTTTGGCCCCCACTGATTCCATATAAATTAGAAAAGCCATCAGCCAAGACTTTCATGAACTTCTGATACACAAAATTTGAGCAAAATAAGATGATTATTTAAGAACCCAAATTGTGAGGTATATTGCAACATAGTAATAGATTAGTAAATCATAATTTATAAGCAAGTCAAATAGTACACAGACTTTAAAAGTTAAGGCTAGCACTTTAAAACTATTTATATTCAGTAAATGTACTAATGAAACATTTACAACAAAACAAAACAACATAAAAAACCACTTAGGTGACCTGTCTTCTCTTTTTGCACTCCTGGACAAAATAGATATTACATCGATATTTTACTGAAAAAAAAATCATAATGGCATTTATGCAAAACTTCAGTGGTAGTCTAAAACAGTAAAGGCAATTAATATTCCTATTTTTTAACACCATTCACTTGCATAAATTAAGTGGTAAAATATTGTATTTTTTTTACTTAATATGCATTTTTCTCTCCATTGCACAAAGAGAAATAAAAGCAAATGTCATTTTTTTAAAATTTAAACATCATTTATTGGGGAAATCATCATTTTAATCGTTTGTTTAACAAACATCTACTGAATTCCTACTTTGTACCAGACACTGTAAGAGGTCTGAGGATTGTAGAAATTAATGAAGAGTCCCTGTTGTTACAGAAACCATACAGATAAGAAATGTTCTGATAGGTGATAGATAGATAGATGATAGATAGCTGGATAGACAGAATCATGTATACTATGTCAAATATTCTGCTTTACATACATGTTTTACATACATTATCTTATTTAATCCTAAAACATTCTGTAAGGTAGATACTATAATTAACTACATTTTTGAGATGAGTATATAGAGGATTAGAGAATTTCAAATACTTGGCCATGATCTCACAGTTAATAAGAGACAGAATGGAGTATGAAGCCAAGAGTGACTAATACCAGGGAAAGGAGCTAGGCAGAGAACCCAGCTGAGAATGAAATTTTTTTTTAAAGATTTTATTTATTTACTTGACAGACAGAGATCACAAGTAGGCAGAGAGAGAGGAGGAAGCAGGCTCCCCGCAGAGCAGAGAGCCCGATGTAGGGCTTGATCCCAGGACCCTGGGATCATGACCTGAGCCGAAGGCAGAGGCTTTAACCCACTGACCCACCCAGGTGCCCCAAGAGAATAAAATTTTATGAAAAACTCCCTACAGGAGAAGATGGGTACACTGAGTCTTGAGAAAAGTATGAGTCAGAAAAGGGAAGAAGTTTAGAGTAGAAGAGGAATGTCCATAAGAAGAACAGCAGATACAGGCAGAGCAATAAGCAAGAAAAGCACATTGATGAATAAAATGGGAGGACAGACGTAACTATATATATCATATATATTCATATACTCATATATATATATGAAAGTGAATGGAGGATACAGATGTGTCTACAAGCCATTAAATAAAAGGCAGAGATAGAAAGGTTATCCATCTAGCTGTGGAGAGATCTGGCTGCTGGAATGGATGCTGGATTAGAGAAAGAACTAAGTATCTTTCCCATTTTGTCTCCAAGGAGCAAAGGTTTTATTGTTGTTGTTGTTGTTGTTATTTTTTCCCTCCTTTCAGAAAGAGAATGGGATGGCTACCTCTCTCCTGAACATAAGTGGCCCCAAATTCCTTTTTTTCTGACCTTTCCTCACTTATAAAATATGTGGCCACTTGTGAAAGAGATTTTTTTTCAAATGGTTATTATTATATTGCCCCAGGGTAAGGGTGAGGATAAGAGGGGCAAACTCAGTTATTATGGCATATATGATAACTCATCTGCCTCTGATCTAAAATACCTCATGTGAGCACTGAGGATCAAATTAATAAAAATAAACATTAAAAACTAAACACCTATGTTCTAAGCATTTCTCCAACCCTGTGCAAGTTCTGTTATTATCGTTAAGTATTTTACAGATGATAACCTCTTATAGATGAGGTTTTAAGACTTTAATTTTATGAGAACAACATGAATATTAAGTGATACAGCCAGGATTTCCTGCAATGTATGTTTGATTTCAAAGCCCATCATTTGAATCACAGATTTAATAACTGACTTTAGAGACTGAAGTGGATGGAAAGAGTCCAAGCTAACTCAATATTTATAACTTAGGCTTTTGTGTATAGTAGTTCCATTTGCCAAGGAACTCAAAATCTTTTAATCAGGGAAGATGATATATTCAACTTTCTGCCATATTGAATTAGAGGCACCATGAAAAATTCCAAGCGTTAGAAAATCCAATAGATGTGTAGCTACAATGTACATTTCTAAGTTATCATATAAGTGATAAGTAAAACTTTTATTTGGATGACCTTCTTAGGAAGTCTATAGTGACTGAGGGGAACTGACAGGAGGACCTTAAATTCATGAATGGAAGAAGAGTTGATGTGAAAGAGCAAGAGAAGGAAAGTGGAATGATATGAGGACAAAATGACAGAGTTCAAAGGGAACATTCAAGGAAAAGAATGTGATAGAAGAATGGGGAAGAGAGAAATGGGAAGTTAAGTCAGAGATATGAGAAGATGAAAAGTACGCTGATGATCATTTGAGACAGGACAGCTAACTGGAAAGAATCACAATTTAGATGTATTATCTTATATATTTAATGAAGATATTTTCCATAGGTCCTTTAATTATTAATGAAGAAAGCAGGTGAATAGCAAAATATATTGTATATCTTTCTAATATATTATTTGAAAACATTCAACCTGGTAATATTGATATTATATGTAACTTAGAGAAAAAAGGCAGTTCTTATTTAGAGGAATAAGTTCTACCACTGAGACTTATTCTCAAATTTCTGTTTAACCACTCAGTATTGCTATAAATTTAGGCAAGTTAATTGTCCTGTCTAAAAGTCACTCTCTTAGGGGTGCCTGGGTGGGTTAAGTGGTTAAGCCTCTGCCTACGGCTCAGGTCATGATTTCAGGGACCTGGGCTGGAGTCCTGCATCAGGCTCTCTGCACAGCGAGGAGCCTGCTTCCCCCTCTCTCTCTGCCTGCCTCTCTGCCTACTTGTGATCTCTGTCTATTGAATAAATAAACAAAAATCTTTTAAAAAAATAAATAAATAAAAGTCACTCTCTTACATGATACAAATAAAATAAAGGTGACTGTGAAAGCTCAGAAAGTAATGTATATAAAAAGTATAATGATTTGTATAGTACAAATAACTGACTAGTGAATAGCAGTTGAATCAGAATCTGAAAAACTATAATGATATATAAATATAAAAGTCAATTAAAAATACAAAAAATTATATACTAGCTACCATTTGCCTCCTTGATTGCTAGTATCTATTGCTATAGTCTTAATATTGGTTTGCACTTTTATGGAGCATGGGAAGGGCATGAGAATAACATGGGGCATGAGAATAATATTACCCCTTCTCAAAATTAGGCCAAAGTTAAACAGCAAGCTATTCTGGAGACAGTTTTGATTCTACTGCAAACTAATCATCTGAAAAGAATAAAAACAATGAAAGGGAATTATAGGAGTCAATGAAATTTATTCAAATTAAGTTCCCAAATTATAAACAACAAATAAATAATAATATAAGTTGTTGAACACTTCTTATATTATGTAATGGATGAATGGAAAACATAAAAATAAAAAAGTAAGAAATGTGTCTCATCTAGAAAAATAGATATAAAAATGACTAATGACTAAATATAAAAATGACCATTATCACCATAAAAAATAATGTATGAAGTGATATGGGGTTCCAAGATAAGTGAAAATATATTTGGTCAAGAATTGTAGGTAGAGCTGATAGAATTTGAGTTTCATTTTGATAAACTCAGTTAAAATTTCAATAGACAGAGAAAGGCAGGAAGAGCATTTTAAGCCATGGGAAAACATGCACAAAAGCCCTGAGGCCAGAATGGTTAGGCATACTCAGGAGAGAGTGAGCAATGAACTTTTGTTGGAATATACAGAATATTTGTGGGAGTAATGAATACAAAAGCTGGAAAGTTACAACAATGTCATAGTTTGGAGGACCTTGAGTGCTCATTGAAACACAAATACTTCAATTGTAAGACAAAGGAGAATCACTGAGATATCTGGAGTAGGGGAATATGTGCAACAGAGTTAAACTTGAGGAAGGGGAATTTGAAGGGAAAGATTGTTTGGGTTGGTGAATGGCAGCAGGTAGGATTGACAGCTATTCAAAGCTGATGGAGATCCTAGTTTACAGAAGAGTAGAGAGGGGGTAGTTTCTCTTTAGAACTACTTCAGCTAATTAATGAAGAAATTAATGAATTAGAATTCATTTTTTTTACAATCCCAAATGAATCAATGGCTTTGAGCACCCATAGCTGCTGACGTCACAAAAAGATAGGCAATCAGCCATTTTGTTGAATGATGCCCAAATACATCACTTATGGACTTGTCTTGCAAAAAACCCAAAACAATTGAACCTGAATCTGATGAGTTTCTAGATCAAGCTAACAGTTTAGAGGAAGTACACAGAGCAGAGGAATATATTAAACAACATAAAAATGAGTCAGTCAACAAAATTGTATCTGTAGGAAACTCTACAAGTCAAACAATTTCTAAATTACAGATCTCAAGAGCAAATTATGATGTCTTACCTATGGCGTATAAAATGAGTGTTTTATGACTGGTAGATAAATACATCTGAAAAAGGATATGGTGATTCTGCCACAAAATCTACTTGCAGATAAACTGGCAAAGGTAATATAAGGCTGTCTTTTGGTGCAAATCTTGGTTTTCACTTTGCATGTGTCCATGTTTTGCCAATGAATTTGGAACTCCTGCTGTTTTTCCATCTGCTGGAACCAATTACAATGTTTTGGGGCAAAATATTTAAGCAGTTAAATTAAAGCATTTTATCATCTGATGATAAAAGAGAGAGAGAGAGAGGGAGAGAGAAAGTAGTATCTGCTGTCCAAATATCACATACTTAACTCTGTTTTCTTTTTTTCTTCAGAGGCAAGGTAGATTTTAGAGCAAAGTGATCTTTAATAACATGTCTCACAGTCTCTTGGGAAATGCAAAATGGCAGCCAATGGGCATTTATGGCATAACTGTCTCTGCCAAAAAACACTTGAACGCTTTTAAATAGATATCTGATCCATCTGCCACCACTGGAACCAACTTAATCCTTTATTTCATTTTCTTCTTGTTTCTACTCTTTCAAATCACACTCAGCCACTATGTAAGTGCATTTTATGTTCATGTTTTTTTTTTTTTCCTGCTGTATATAGTTAATTGGCATGGTATCCTAGAAGACTAGGCTGGGGATGAAAGTCCTGTGTCCTAGTTTTGCTGCTACCTCTATTTAGCTGATGAAGTATTTTATCTTATCAGGTTTCACAGTCTTTATGCATCAAATGATAGGGAGGGATATGCTCCATTCATCTCTGGTACTTCATAAATCTATCCCTCTCTCGAGTTTGCATGGTATCATAGATGACATGTCATTGTCCTGAAAAGCTTAATGAAGCATGTGAAAATGAGTTTTCACTTCTGTTTTTGTTTTGTTTTGGTTTTGAGTCAGGAATAGCATTCCCATTATTAAAATTATTACAGAATATTTAGTTCATAAACTGCCATTTCTATTATTCAATCAGCTTCAGATATCAGCAAGACATAACTGTTCAATGCAATTAAGTGAGACTCATGACTGCCAGTCAATTGGCTCTGCAATTACACACCAACAGCAGTCTCCATCTCTTCCATTCTAAATAGCATTACTTTTGTTATCAACATTCCATTAAGAGGTCATAGGAACATGGGTGCAAAGAGATTGAATACTACTTTGAACTTAGAACAAAGCTCAATGGCATATTTCAAATGCAATGCTAAAGTAATAATAAAGAGAGATTTAATATGAAGAACTGAAGCTACATGATGAAAAATAGCCACATTGTGAACATACATGTATGGATGCCAAGAGACCAATTCTATGCAATTAGTTTCAACTTCTAACTGAACGACCATACATTTCCCTTCCCTCCTGCATTCATTTCTTGATCTTTTATAGCATTCTGAAGGTAGCATAGAGTTACAACAGCACTAGCCCTTCAAATATTTCTAGATAAGGATAAAGGAGATCAGAAGTCTTGAAGAACTTTTTCAAAGTCATTTCATAAAATGATAGAACTGGAAATCACTTCTATTTTTTTTTAATTCTTTTCTCTCTTTTTTAAAGATTTTATTTATTTATTTGACAGAGAGAGAGAGAGAGAGATCACAAGTAGGCAGAGAGGCAGGCGGGGGTGGGGGAGAGCAGGCTCCCTGCTGAGCACAGAGCCCGATATGGGGCTAGATGCCAGGACCCTGAGACCATCACCAGAGTTGAAGGCAGAGGCCTAACCCACTGAGCCACCCAGGTGCCCACACTTAGGTTTTTTTGTTTTTGTTTTTGTTTTTGTTTTTTTCCTTACAAACCAACATCTAGTTTCTGGAAGTGTTGGCATGCCTTGTGAACAAAATAAGTATGTGATCATGGCTACATATTCTATGAGGAAAGGAGGTTTATTAAGTAGCTTTGCAGCTCCCACAATCTTGAACACGATACCTTTCACCATATATTCAGGAAAAATTTATTGAATAAACATTGCTTCAGGATTTCATTTTCTCTGAAAATTGTCACGTGATGGTGATCGCCTTCTAATAAAGCTGTGAAACCTAGATATTAATAATGATTAAAATTCACCTCAGTTTTAAATTCAAGGTCAAGGTGCAGGAACAGTGACAGGATTTACACTTCCACTTGGAATGACTAAAAATTGGGACAAAATATATCAAACAATAGTACTCAAGATATTGAATATAAGGCTATGAAGGAAAATGATGAGTAGAGAAAGAGGTGAGCCTTAATATTGTTCCAGCCTACTGTTTGGAGTAAGTTTCTAGGCCATGGCACATAAGAGGAAATCCAGGTGGACATAAATGGTCTCCCTGGGTTGAGGAAAAGGCAGAGAGAGTCTGGGGATGACAAGGTGACAAGAGTACACAGGGCAGTGTAAGCAGAGATAAAAGAGTTGCAAAAGAGAATCCAGAGAGCAACAGTGTTCGTTTCTGAAAATTCATTTAAATACTGATCAGCACACATGTGTGAAGAAACTACCCAAGGCAAGAACCATCCAAAATGATTATAAAGAACAGTGACTGAATTTCACACAAGCCCTGAGTTGTTCCTGTTCTCAATAGCCTGAGTACAAAACTTCACAATTTGGGAAGCATCAATTGAACTAAGAAGTCACGCCTCATTAATAGGGAAAAAATAACTCTAGACTAAATCTAGTTCTGGTAAATGATCTAGCAAAGCTTAAAACAAAATCTGAAAGTCAAACTCTTCCCAAGTAACAGTTTTCCAGAGCAAAGCTCAGGAATATTTATGGCAATAAAATAATCTAACTTTTAACAAGTTAAAATTCCTATTCTGGCATCCAACCACACAGTATAAAAAGAAGCAGAAAAATAAAGTTTAGACTGAGGGGAAAATGTAATTAATCAAAACTAAACCAGTAATAATACAAGTGATTTTTATTAGCAGGCAATGATATTGAAACAGTTATTATTACTGAGTTCCATACATTTAAGAGGTAAGAGATATAAAAGATACAAAAAAAAAAAACAAAAACAAAAAGCACACAAAATGACTTCTAGAGAGAAAGCCAAAACATCTGGGATGAAAAAAAAATCTATTGGATGAAATTAAAAGTAAATTAATATTGCAGAAGAAAAAATTAATGAACTTGAAGATGTAGAAATAGAAAGTATCAAAAATATACTGAAAAAAATTAAAACAGAGCGTCAGTGGACTGATGGATAAACTGAAGCAGCCAAATCCATTCAATTAGAGTCCACAAAGGACAGAGGGGAGAAAAAGGGGGGGGAGGGTAACAAAATAATGGCCATTTTTTTTCCAAATTTGAAGAAAACTATAGATCTACAGATCCAATAATTGCAATGAGCCCCAAGCACTAAAAATATTAATTAAACTACCCCATGGTCATAATCATAATTAAACTACTTAAAATGAACATTAAAGAGAAAAATCATAGAAACAGCCAGGGAAAAAAGACATAATACATATATATATGCACATAGATAGATGATAGATTGATAGATAGATAGATAGATAGACACATACATACATACATAGAAGGATAACAACATTTCTTATTAGTACCAATACAAGTGAGAAGACAGGACAATATTTTAAAAGTACTAAAAGAAAAAGAAAGCTGTCAACCTAGAATTATTTACCCAGAAAAAATACTTTCACAAGCAAAGATGAAGAAATGACTTTTAAAGATACAAAAACTGAAAGAATTTAAAACCAGCAGAACTGTACTGTAAGAAATGTTAAAGGAAGTTCTTCAAGCAGATGGAAAATAACACCAGACAGAAATATGGATCTACAATTAATAACTCCAGAAATAATAATTACTTAGGTAATACACATGCTCTTTTGGCTTATTATTCATATCTCTTTAAATGATAATCAAATACTTAAAAAAAAAGGTGGGATTTATGTAGAAGTTAAAATGAATAACAAAGGCACAAACACTGCATTGAGGAAAAGAAGTATATTATTGGAGGATGATAATACTGCATGTAAAAGTAGTAAAAACCTGAAGATAGATTATGTTAAATTAAAATACATACAACACAAACCCTAAAGATACCACTAAAATAAAACAACAGACTTATAGCTAATGAGCCAAGGACAGAGGTAAATGGAGACATAAAAAATATTCAGTTGATTTTAAAAAAGGAGAAATGTAACTAAATAGAACAAAGATAAATAGAAGACAAAGAGAAAGATGATAGATTTAAACTTTGTCACAACACTGATCACATTAAATAGTCTAAACAACCCCAAAAAGGTAGAGATTGTCAGGTTAGATAACACTTCTATATCTTGCTTATAGGAGACCCAATTTAAACAAAAAGACACAGATAAGTTAAAAGTAAAAGGATGGAAAAAGTTGTAAATTGCTAATAATAATAATTTAAAAGAGTGGAATGACTACATTAATATGAGACAGAGCAAAGACTATTACTGTGGAAAATAGTATATTTTATAATCGTAAATGGGCTATTTCTTCAAGAAGACATAACAATCCTAAACACTTATGTAATCAACAACAGAGCTTCAAAATAGTTCAAGCAAACACCAAAAAAACTAAAAGGACAATCAAACACTCAAATCTGCGTGTATAGTTGAAAATTTCAAGGTCCCTCTCTCAGTAATTGATAGAACAAGTAGAAAGAAGATCAATATGGAAACAGAAGATTTAAGCATTTAAACATCAATCAACCTGACCTGATACCTAGAAAGAGCCTCCTTATTAGTGTATGTATCTTCACCACCTGGACAAGTTGATTAGCCCAGTAGTGGGTACCACGTCTTAATGAAACTGATATAATCAGAGTTTTCAAATATTTTGAAATCTTGACTGAGAGAACACAGCCTCTCTCATGATTCGTTGCAATTACAATAGAAAACTCAGGAGCAGTCAGCACTCAACTTTCCACCACGGACCAGGGTACTAGGGGACCATTATGAAAAAGATAAACAAAGAGAGAGAAGAGACTGAAGTGACGCTCCATAGTACCCTAGTTGTTGATTCTCTTCCTGATACATACCTGCATCTTTCTTGGTTTTGTTTCTTAGTTTTTCGACTCTTAACTTAGTTGGCTTGTGAAATAGCTTAGAACCTGTCTGTGCTTTGGGATTCCACAGCAACACAGAAAGGCATGCATAATACAAACATAAAGTCCAAGTGTGTTGGTCTGGTTTCCAGGATCCTGTCCTGCTCACCCACCACTGTTCTTGTCCACTCACTCTTCCTCCATATGAAAATTGTAGACCAGCAGAGAACACTCTTCTTTGCATAATTCACCCTACTTGGAATACACTTCTCAGTTGTTTTTTCCATTTCCTCTTTCTGGCCCAGTTCAAATGTTCTCTCTTCAAACAAGTCTTCCCAGATCAAATCAACTCTCTGGGATCATTTTCTTCTCTCAAGTCCCATATGCCATATTGTTTTTATCATTTTCTTTTATACTTAGCCAATTTTTTGTTATATACCATCTTATATGTATGCCTTATCCCCTATTCAGGTTGTAAGTTCTATAGGGTGATTGGGCTCTGTCTTGAATATCCTGGAACACCCTCCTTCTCAAGCTAAGGAAAGTCCTACAAAGAATAGGTATTACATAAATATTCCTTAATGATAATAAACCATCAGGAATTTGAAAATTGGTTTAGGGATCCGAGAATCAGTTTCTAATTTTTTTTTTTAAGATTTTATTTATTTATCTTACAGAGAGAGACACAGCAAGAGAGGGAACACAAGCAGTGGGAGTGGGTGAGGGAGGAAGCAGGCTTCCTGCTGAGCAGGGAGCCGGATGCGGGGCTCGATCCCAGGACCCTGGGACCAAGACCTGAGCTGAAGGCAGACGCTTAATGATTGAGCCACCCAGGCACCCCTCTAATTTTGTTTTATGGGAGAATTTATTCTGAATTCAAACTGGTTTATAAATCAACAATCGCAACTCAGTTCATTTCGTATTGGTGTTATTCTGTAACAATAGTTAAGCATATTCATACACAAGAAGCTTGACGCTGAGGCTTAACCATAACAAGATTTCACAAATAGGCACACTATATTAAGTTATTACAAGTTTATAGTTATTAGCAAAAATTACTTCCTCTTTCTTTAAACTTTGTATATGCTGATAACTTTAGATTCAAAGAAAAGGAATACCTATTTCCCTTCCTCCCCCTTGATTAATGCTGCTTGATGCCTTTTAATTCCCAGGTGGGAAAAGAAAAAACATTTAATGAGTGCTATTAATAAATAAGAAACAACATTAAATATTAATTTTTACCATTTTTTTGTCCTCAATATCATAAAAGGATTTTCCCTAAGGCATTGACTCTTTAAGACATCTAAAACTTTAAAAGACATTGTAAATATCTTCAGTTCTACAGCAAGAGCACCTCAGAGAAAATCTTAGAACAGAATAGAAATGATAGTTACAAGTATCTAAGATAGTTTTGTATTAAAAATGTGGAAATGAGGTGGGGCGTCTGGGTGGCTCAGTGAGTTAAACCTCTGCCTTTGGCTCAGGTCATGATCTCAGGGTCCTGGGATCTAGCCTTGCATTGGGCTCTCTGCTCAGCAGGAAGCCTGCTTCCCCACACCCCCTCTGCCTGCCTCTTTGCCTACTTGTGATCCCTTTCTCTCTGTCAGATAAATAAATAAAGTTTTTTGTTTTTTGTTTTTTTTAATGTGGTAATGAGGGCGCCTGGGTGACTCAGTTGGTTGAGCGACTGACTTCAGCTGAGGTCATGATCCTGGAATTCTGCATCAGGCTCCCTGCTCAGCAGGGGATCTGTTTCTCCCTCTGACCTTCACCCTCTCATGCTCCCTCGCTCTCTCTCTCTCAAATAAATAAATAAAATCTTTTAAAAAATGTGAAGATGAGTCTAACCACCTTAGAGCTCCTTCACTGCTGATATTTAAGAGATGATGTGTGTAGATTAGGAGCTCCAGCTTTGATTTTAAATTTTAGATGTGGTGTCAAATCCTATCTTGGCCATGTATTATAACCCTTTATGCCTCTGAGTGAGTTACACAGTCTCTCCAAACTTCAATTATCCTCTTGTGAAAAGTGAGGATGACATTTAAAGATGTTTAAATAGATAAAAATAAGTAATATTCCCACTACATAGTAACTGCTTAGTAAACTTTCGATGAAAATATTTACAGGGGCACCTGGGTGGCTCAGTGGGTTAAAGCCTCTGCCTTCAGCTCAGGTCATGATTCCAGGGTCCTGGGATTGAGCCTCGCATCCTGGGATCCAGCCTTGAATCCTGCTGTCTGCTCAGCAGGGAGCCTGCTTCCTCCTCTCTCTCTGTCTGCCTCTCTGCCTGCCTCCCTGCCTACTTGTGATCTCTTGTCTGTCAAATAAATAAATAAAATCTTAAAACAAAAGAAAATATTTACAATAAAAAAGCTAACAGTTTTGTTTTACTGATGAGTAGATTTAATTCAGTGTCTTTATATATTATATAGAATAACAGTTTATCTAATAATATATTCCCCAAATCGTTTCTCTTCAAAATATATTTGAAGAAACCTAATTTTTCTATTTTAAAAATGGTATCCATTATCCAAATTTGAGACAGCTCATTTATAATGTTAACATAAGTGGTAATAAAATGTATAAGTTAAAAAAATTAATCACTATATCATTGTTTTACTTCCATGATAGGAAACTGTTTCTGTTATTTTTTTTTTAACTGAATTGACTAAATATTTAGGCATCAGGTAGACACATACTCAAAATACCTTCTTCAGCATTGCAACTTTGACATTAATTGTTTTCTATCTCATTATAAAGGTCAGAAGCCCTAAGAAAACAGGTTTTTGTTTGTTTGCTTGGTTTTTGTTTTTTTAAAACAAATGGCATTGTAATATTTCCATTAATTCAGAGTTTGGACATTACCCACTGATAAGGTATTTCAGAAGCTGGATGTGATAAAAGGAGGCCATGCCTTTAAATAACTAACAGAAAAGCATGGCAGCAAGAGAATATTATGTGGTTACTGTACAGTAGAGGGTGGTGGGGGTTACAGAAAGGAAAAGGAGCTACACAATAACCAGTGGCCAGAGTAATTAGCTGGGGTAATGAAGAGAGAGGAGAAGCGTGTTGGACACTGAAGCCCTGTTCTGTCAGCATTATCGTTCTCCAAGGCTTGCGAAGAGTAATGCTCTGCGGAGCCTTCAGTAATTGCTATCCATGACCACTCATGAAGAGAGTAATTAAGAAATGTCAGTGCTTCTCTGGAAGAGACCTAACGCTCATACCACAGAGTGTTTTCCCTGTAAGGATGACATTTCCTTCCTTTTTTTTTTTTTTTTTTGAATTCTAAAATATTGACAGTGTTTGTACTTCATTCAGTTCAAAACTGTGAACTATGAATAACTGAACAAACCCAAAGATGGAATTACTCCCTGCAGTCACCTCCCACACTCAGACAGATGACTGGCCTATGTAGCGTAGGCTAAATAGAAACTATTCCGAGCACCAGATCCAAAGTCTCCTGCATTCTCCAGCCCCTCTTGGGTTACTTTATGTCACATCACTCTATTTTATTTTTGTCCTGGCATTTGTCACTACTGGACATTATTTATTCATACATTCATGTGTTTATCATTTCATTAGATTTTAGCTCCATGGGGGCAGAATCACCACCAGCAATAGTATCTGGCAATAGGAACTGGTGACTAAATAGTCTTAAATTATAATCATTTAAGAATAACATTTTATCTAGGGGAAGTATAATATGGTGTCTCACAGTATCTTCAGAGGCCAAGGTCTCAGTTCAAAGCAACCCTTTTTAATTAAAAACAAACTGTCAGGAGTGGCTACACACTAAAGTACTACCAAAAAATTATAAACTTTTTTTTTTGCCTTTTTCTTAGTAGACTCAATTTAAGGGAAAATGCTTACTTGAATATAATTGCTAAAAAGAAGTTAATTTATGTAGATGATTCAAATTTTTTTACTAAAAAAGTTTGTCTTCATCTTGCATATGATGAAATGCCAGCAATTTTTCTTCCAGTAGATTATTAAGGAAATGAAACCACAGACATTTCAGAGCAACAAGGTGAGAGCACCAGTCCTGTACTAATGAGATAATCAAATCAAACAGTCTTCTCCTATACCATTCTAACTTATTTACTCTGTTCTTTGAATTAAGCAGTTGTGTCTATATGGCTAATTGCAGCTTTGATTCTCCAATTTATTCTTTAATCAGATTCCATTAGAGGTAAATATTTATCTCTCCAAAGTAGTAGATTTTATGGTTGGAAGGAAACAAAAGCCAATCTAATGCAAGTTCTAAGCAGAACATATTTTGGTTCAGAAAGAACACTGAACCCCAAGAATGAACAAGACATTTCATCAGTTTGAGAGAGAACTTTCCCCTGAAAACAAAATTGATCGTAATTTCTGAATCTGTTTCTTTTTATCACAGCTGACTGTTTATTGTTTTCATGAATTCTATAATAAGAATAAATAGATAATAAAAATGTTTTCTAACTGCAAAATCTTACTATAACTACCATAAAACAGTTTAATGTGGTGGTAATGAGCTGAACTTGGAAGCTAGAATGTCTGCATCTGAATCTGAGCTTTGTTACTCTATTAACTCTTTACTACTCAGCTTCCTCAACTGCAAATCTGGGATATCAATAATGCAACCTCAAAGCACTGTTGAGAGTATTATATTGACTTAACCCGTAAAACCTTGAACAATACTAAGTGTTTGCTATTACTGATATCACTTTACCAAATCTTCATTACTTATAAAATTGAAGAGAAACATGAATATGAATAACTAATAGTATCAGGAATCGTGCTGGTCACTAAAGGTACAGTGAAGAACAAAACAGAAAGAGCCCTAGGGCTCATAGAACATACTGGCTAGGTAATAATAATTTTAAAATACATATGTAGATATATACTATGGCAAATAGCATGTGAAGGAAAGCTACACAGTACTACAATATGCATCTATTCATTTATTTATTCAGCAAATATAGTTTAAAGGCCAACAATATATCATATCCAGGATATATAAACAGTGATCGGTATGGAAGGTTTTGACTTTAAAGTGTTGCAAATTGAATAACCCTGTAATGAGTGATACTGAGAACATAGCACTTACCTGGCACACTTTCTTCTCATACCTTAAAGAAGTCAAATTTGGTCTGTTCTTTTTGTTTTCAAACCTGGAAAACCATTATCTTTGTCCATATGAGTATCTTCTTTAATTATACAACTCTGGAGAGCCTCTAAGCTCATAGTTTTAAAATCCTTAAGAATTGTCAGATCTCGAAGGAAAAAGAACTTAAAGCCACCTTGATCACTTAAGGCAATGTCATGCCCAGGGCAGGTAATCAAATTCAGTATTAGAGATAGTAACTATTATATTGAAATATATTGATATTGTTATTAATATTACAAAAGTCAACCTTGCATCACAGAAGATAGATCATTTTGTGATTTTTTTCCCCTTTAAATGGTGTAGCTCCTGGGAATTTCCACTAGAGAAATTTCATGTTAAATATATTATTTTCAAATGCCCTACTTTTTCACTAAAAGTGAAGCCATCCACCTACAAAACACCCAGAGAGTGCCACGGCACACATCTAAATGAAGATGACTTGCGTTGATGACTTCAGTGACATTTGATATTCTTTTTTTTTTTTTAAGATTTTATTTATTTATTTGTCAGAGAGAGAGAGAGAGAGCCAGCACAGGCAGACAAAGGGGCCAGCAGAGGCAGAGGGAGAAGCAGGCTCCCCACCGAGGAAGGAGCCTGATGTGGGACTCGATCCCAAGATGCTGGGATCATGACCTGAGCCGAAGAAGCCGCTCAACCACCTGAGCCACCCAGGCATCCCGACGCCTTAACATCTTAACATCATTGGAGTTTTCTTGCATTTTTAATTGGGGCAAGTTTGCTATTCTCTAGAGAAGTGCTTCATCTGACTTGAATTGCCAATATCGTGTAATACAATTGACTGTGCCTTCCCAGAACATTTTCTTTTGCTTTCCTGGCTCTCCTCTGGCTTCTTCTTTCAGTTTCCCTTGCAGACTTTAACTCCTGTTTCTGGTTTCTTTTCATCTTTTTTTTTTTTTAATTAAGTTTTTATTTTAATACCTGTATAATTAACATACAGTGTTCTATTAGTTTCAGGTGTACAATATAGTGAATTGTTTCTGAGTTCTTCACACTAGAGTTCCTATGGGCCAATCAATGCTGGCCCGCTTCACACTTCATCTCTAAGTGAACTTGTTCAACTCCAAAGATTATGCTCTCTCTCTGGTGATGACTCTTAGATGCACATGTCTGGATCTTGAAATAGAGCTGAGGGGGAGATAAACGTCTAACTGCAACGTGACATCTCTACATGGAGGTCTCACAGCCATCTCAAATATAACATGTCCAAAACTGATCTCCCCAAATCCCCAGATGCATTCAGCTTCTCATTTTTTTTTCTATTTCAATAAATGACAACTCTATTCAACCATGTCAGAAATTTGATCCATTCTCTGTCCTGTCAGAAGCAGGGCATTTATCTTTGATTCCTCCCTTTCCATTATCCCTGGTATCAAATTTTGTCAATTTTAACTCAATAATATATTTCTATATCCTGAATCCTTTTACTCCTGCCCAGGTCCCCTTGCCACCAGTTCTGCCTAAACTATCCTCCAATCTAGTCTCCACAGAGTTACCAGAATAATCATTTTTTAAGTGACTTTAATTATGTTAATTCTATACTTAAAATCCTTCCCAAAGAATTTAAGTTTGGTCTACAGTTCATGAAATGGTCTGGCTCCTTCCTCCTTGCATCCTGACCACTTCTTAATCATTTGCTAAATTCCATTCACATTGGGTTTTGTTCTCTTTCTCAAACGGGCCCGTTCCAGGAATTATCTCCTCACATTTTAGCTAACTGCTACTTATCCTTCAGATCTGTTCATCAGAGAAAGCATTATATATATATATATATATATATATATATATATATATATATACACACACACATACACACACACACATATATATATCCATATATATTTATATTCTTCCTGTTAGAATCTATAATTCCTATTAGAGTCTATACACACACACATGTTCTTCCTATTAGAATCTCTTATGAAGGGGCGCCTGGGTGGCTCAGTTGGTTAAGCCTCTGTCTTCAGTTCAGGTCATGATCCCAGAAGTCCCAGGATCAAGGCCCGCATCGGACTCACTGCTCAGTGGGGAGTCTGCTTCTCCCTCTGCCCCTCACCCTACTCTCTCTCAAATAAATAATATATATTTTTAAGAATCTCTCATGAAACGTTGTTTCTTGCTCCATAGTGTTTAGCATAAATAACAGCTATATTAATCCATTTATTCTCCATAGCCTCTCTCTCCCACTAGGCAATGAGTTCCATGAAGACAGCAGAGGTGATTCGTTTCTTGCTAAACTCCAGCAGCCATTAAGAAATTTCATCTGTTGTAGAAACTCAGTAAAGAAATGCTTACTAGGGACACCTGGATGGCTCAGTTGGTTGGGCGGCTGTCTTCAGCTCAGGTCATGATCCCAGCGTCCTGGGATCGAGTCCCACATCAGGCTCCTTGCTCGGCAGGGAGCCTGCTTCTCCCTCTGCCTCTGCCTGCCACTCTGTCTGCCTGTGCTCACTCTCTCTCCCTCTCTCTCTGACAAATAAATAAATTAAAAAAGAAAGAAATGCTTACTAAATGAATGATAGAGTTAAAAGTAAGTTGGAATTAGTTTTTCTAACTAACCTGTTGTAAATTGTGGGAACCCTAGAGAAAGATCTTCAAGAGGCATGAAGGAATGTAGAAGTGGGCCCAGGTGGGAGGATTAACACCAACTCCAGGAAGTGATTATATCTCTGCCTACAGTTTGTGAGATGAGTGTGTATGGGAGAACTGAAAGGAGACAGGAAAGTGTGCTAAAGCCAATGTGTAATTTCTTTCTCTTACCCCCATCCCCTTTTAGTTTCACCCCTAACTGACAATACCACTTTATAAAACACACAGGGGAAGAACGAGACATGTTTGATGTTAGCGGTTTCTTCTCTGCACAGCTATTACATAGTCACAGGTGAGAACATATTATTTATTTATTTATTTGCTGCAGTTGTGTGTATATTTAGAGAAGACACTGTATGGTGTTTCAGGAATTATTCATTTAATATGTGCTGTTGGAAAGATGAGACTCCTCATTATTAAATCCATATTTACCAGAAACCCTGCTGGGATTTTAATGTGCTGCTGTCTATTTCAGGATCTCCTGTGGAATTTGTGAAGTCTCTTAAATTATCAGGTAATAATGTTTATACTTCTAGGACAAGTGTTCACATGAAAGAGAAGACTTATCAAAGACTAATACTGCAGAAGGGATCGTAACAGTTTAGTGGTAATTTGCTATGGAGGATTTGTTTTTTCTTTTAAATATTTTTAGAATAAACCTCCAAATTTTAGAACTGGACCAAGTCTTAAAAAAGATATAGTATGATTCTTTCCTTTTTTAGATGAAGAAAAGAGGTCTAAAGAGATGAAGAGGCAGAACCAGAACAGATGTTGTATGGTAATCAGTATCTCCTGCCTGAAATTGAGGCTGTACAGTTGTATATAGAATGCCAAAACAAAGGCACCTGGGTGGCTCAGTCGTTAAGTGTCTGCCTTCAGCTCAGGTCATCATCCCAGGGTCCTGGGATCAAGCCCCGCATCAGGCTCCCTGGGGCACGGGAAGCCTGCTTCTCCCTCTCCCACACCCTCTGCTTGTGTTCCCTCTCTCAGTGTCTCTCTCTGTCAAATAAATAAATAAAATCTTTAAAAAAAAAGAACATTACCACAATTCATTACAGTAAAACTAATACTCCTTGAAAATGCTCATGACTGGTTGATACATTTAATAAATATGTAGAGAATCAACTTATTGTGTTTTGGAATCCTACTCTAATGATAAACATATATATCATCAAATATTCATTGAACACCTACTATGCTTAAGAAATTATGCTAGGCTTGGTAATTATATCATCTTATAAATAATAAATTATAAAGGTCCTAGGAATGGTGATTATACTGTAAATTAAAAATGGAATTAGGATCTTTAGAAAGTAAAGTGGACTTCAAATTATTTGGTGTTTTTTTTTAATAACTCATGAATGAGATCAATGAAAACATTATAAATGTTACAAATGTTAATTGGTTGCAGAAACATCTTTTTTGTTTTGTTTTGCTTGCATTTCTCCGCATCATTTCTAATTCTTTTAGTAATGCCTCATTTGGGTCATGTACACAGTAGGAACTTGGTAAATATTTAATGATAATGATAATATTATATATAATTATATATATATATATATATATATATATATATATAATGATAATATAATGATAATGATAATGGCTTTGGTTAATTTAAGTCCGTCCAGAGAGAAGGAGTCATGGGCTAGATTCTGAATAATGAATGCCAAGCCATGAGGTCATTTGCAAGTTTATCAACCAGCCTTCTCTTCAGGTCACTGTGGATACTTTTTCTTCAAATTTCTGTAGCGATATGAATTTCTCTATTATTTATAATATACTATGTCTTTTACTTCCAAAATCTTTAAAGCAAACAAATTATTTTTTCTTTTTTTGAATAGATAGATAATATTAAAGCTTGAGGATTCAGGGCTTGAGACAGGGAGAATTCCAGACTCTTCGTACCATAATCCTTTGTTATTGTTGTTGGCATTTAGGGCCCTCCATGATAGTACCATTAAGAACATGAAGGTGGTCATGATGCAGTGGCTAATTCAGGGCATTATCAAGCACAGCGAGGGTGTGTAAGTTTGTCATAAGAAAAAGAAAAGACTGGGGCGCCTGGGTGGCTCAGTGGGTTAAGCCTCTGCCTTCGGCTCAAGTCATGATCTCGGGGTCCTAGAATCGAGCCCCACATCAGGCTCTCTGCTTGGCAGGGAGCCTGCTTCTCCCCCTCTCTCTGCCTGCTGCCCTGCCTGCTTGTGGTCTCTCTCTCTCTCTCTCTCTCTGTCAAATAAATAAATAAAATCTTAAAAAAAAAAAAAAAGAAAGAAAAAGAAAAGACTTACATAAGACTTGCTCATAACCGAATAGGATATATTATAATAGCTAAAAAGAGTGCCAGTTCAAAGGGTTGGGCTGCCTTGGGAGCCTAGAAAAGTAGAGTTCCAATAAAAATATTGACACTGTCCATCCAAGCAGTTTCAAGGAAAGAAGTTTCAACAAATAAATTCAGTTATTTTGACTCTTTCGAGAAGATACAGGCTTTAAATTTATGTAGAGCAAAGGTCAAATTCTGGTTCTACAACTTCCAGTAAAATCTTAAACAAAATATTCCATCTCTGGGTTTCATTTCTCCTATCTGTAAAATTGAGCTAATAATGTCTCTAGTAATAAAGTTTATTGTGAGGATTAAATGAGATGATATAAGAATAACTTATCTACCACTGAGTGTCTGGCACTATCCTAAACACTTTATACATACACTCTCATTTAATCCCTATAAAAATCTTATGAGGTGTATTCTCCTAAGGTAATTAGAGAAATGGTGTTCAATAACTTCGTACTGGGCTCATCTAAGAAGTAGCCAAAAAAAGCCTACATCGAAGCCATATTATTAGAGCACAGAGCGTGCTCTCTTAATCTCTATTCACACTGCCTACCTATATCATGAGTCACAGTAACTGACACATGGGTAACATTCAATAATAACCATTAATAATAATAATAATAATGATGATAGAAATTTAAAAAAACAAGTTGTTCCAATTAGATCCACTACTTATTCAACACATCTGACTGGTTTCTTTGGTTCTGATCCTTGTTCAATAAGGATTTAGTGACCAAAATTTGACTTTCCAAAAATAGACTTTCCAAATAATCTATCTCCAGCAAGAGCATCGCTAATCATGTAGACACCAGCAATCCAGGCTTCTTGATACTATATTTTGTGAATTAACAATTGGCACTCAAACTTTACAGATCATGAATGGCTTTGGTTGATTTAAGTCCGTCCAGAGAGATGGAGTCATGGGCAAGATTCTGAATAATGAATGCCAAGCCATGAGATCATTTGCAAGTTTATCAACCAGCCATCTCTTCAGGTCACTTTGGATACTTTTTCTTCAAATTTCTGTAGCGATATGAATTTCTCTATTATTTATAATATACTTTCTATGTCTTTTACTTCCAAAATCTTTAAAGCAAACCATTTATTTTCTCTTTTAGATAGAAAGTCAGTTAAAGGCAAAAAAAAAGCCCAAATTAAAATATACTCTTTCCACCACCCCATTAACCCCTTGGTTAATCTTGAAAAGTATCAATTAACATTTGATCTGCCTAAATTTACTACTCATGTATCAGAAGAAAAATCTCATTATTAAAAATCTCTTAAATAATTTTCCTATTGTATAAAACAAAAAAATTTGAGATTCTGAGCAACTAAAACACAATGATAAAACCAAACGGAAAAAAGTAACACTGTATAGAAGTTTATAATTATATTATTTCATTCAATTTAAGCTGTATAATCACAGGAAGTCAGTGTTTTCACAGGTGGTATAAAATATACATTTTATATAGCTTTCACCATTACCATTAAATCTTAAGACAGTCACTTTTTGGAGAAACTCTACTTTCCAAAAGCTTATTAACTGGCCTAAGAAATCAGAAATATTTCAGGCTAGGTAAAATGTTTCCCTTATCCAATTGTTTTCAAAATGTGGTTTCCAGATGACATCAGTATTTTCTGGGAATTTGCTAGACGTACAAATTCTCAGGCCTCACCCTGACCCGTGATGTGCTCATAAACTAGCTTTCTGAAAATAAAGGCCTAATTTACAGCATTTGCTGATTTCCATAATGTAAAAACTCTCAACATGCTTGATTTCAACCCACCACTTTTACTTCTTCCAACACAGCGTGGGGAAGGCCCAAATAATCCAAGCTGGCAAGCTCCTTTAAATCTGTCTTCAACATACAAGTGCCTCAGACCCATCGAATCGGAAACAGTAGGGATGGGGCCTCTAAATCTGTGCTTTAACACCCCCTCCGTTTGCTAAAGTTTAAGAACCACTGCCCTCATCCACCTTCACTACTTTTTCAACATCCACTCTCTAGGTGATCTCATTTACTCACAGAACTTCACTTTTCATCTGTATACCAATGACCCACAACTTTGACTCTCCAGCCCAGATAAGTGTTTCCAACACAACTTTGATGTCCCATTGACATCCTATACCATGTCAAATGAGGAACTCCTTGTGATCTCCCACAAACCTTTGGCTATTCTTGTGCTTTGTACTGATGAATGGCACCATCAGGGAGCTAGCTGCTCATCCTGAGAACCCCTGAGAACCCAGCCTTTCCACGTCTCCTCTCTTCACCCCTAACAGTCATTCAGTCTTCAAAAGATCAAGTGGATAAAAGCTTTTGCTCTACTTTTCCCTAATGTGTGACCTTGGACAAGGTCATTACTGTTTCTAAGGCTCAACTGAATCACCTCAGCTCTGTTTCTAAGTATTGCCTATAACTACCTACTCACTTCTCTCCATCTGCTTAATCAACCTCATCCAAACCACTATAAGCTTTTTGTGGAAGCACAAAAAAAGTCTTTTAACTTGTCTCTCAATAACAAAATAATAATTTCTATGAAGTTGCTTACTATGATCCAGCTATTAAGTATCTCTGAAAAGTAAGCAGTGGTTGGACGTGTGTATTTTGGGGCTGAGGGTGGTAGTTAGCATAGCCCAGATGGGGAAGGGGGTTATGGTACTATGTCCAGAAGGAGGGTGAGAGGTCATTTGGAGGAAGTCTTAACATGAGGAAGAGCTTCTTTTATTTCTCATCAGTTAAATGTTGCTTCTACAATGAAACTCACTGTTATCCCAGAGTAGTGGAGTTCCCTAATCAGGTAGTCCATAGTACCCTTTACACTTCCAATGCAATGCTTTCCTAGTGGTAATTATTTGTACAAAAGCTTGGTTAATATATTTTCCATCATTGTCTTGTTCCCTAGCCACCCCATTTCCCTGAACCTACAAACATACCCAGTATGTAATAGGGGCTAAATAAATATTTGTTCAACATCAATGTTTAGCATACCAACATCTGAATTTATAAAAACTGAAATTAGAAAAGGATATACATTTTATATTATAATATGTAAATACTAAGCACGAAGCCACAAATACTCCCGTTTCATATTTAATGTAATTGTTCTAATATATTCTGAAGCAATTTGGGAATATTTTTTAGTTCAATTTCAAGGATGTGTGTTTTCAAAATTATCTTACTTCACATATTTCTTTTTAGGCCATTTTAGATATAGAAATGTATTATACATATATTCCCTGGAATATTAAAAGTTAATTTCTATTAAAGAAAATCCACAAACTTATAAAATATCAATGAATTTAATTCAGTTTGCATTCAAATTTATTCATACATTTGCCTACCCGGATGAAAATTATTTTAGATATGCCTTAATGTAAAAAAAAAAAAAATCTACAGAATTCATAGTATTTAATCGCTTTAGTCCCAAGTAACAAGAAAGGTAATTTGTGTGTGTGTAAATGTGTATATACCACTCACATATGTATGCATGTATATTTATATGTGTATACACAAACAGATGCTTGTGTATGTGTGTGTAGACACGTATAAACACATTATTAGTAGAGGAAAGTAGGAAAAAAAGTCCACGTTGCATTTGTATTTTCCCCATTTTGAGTACTAGAAGTACTGCTAACAAAATCATTAGGAGGTGTTAGCGAGCTCTGAAACGAGTCAGACAGAAGTTCTAAGGCACAAAACACTGGAGTGGGGAACATGGCTACCAGATTAAAGTTTGCTATTGTTTTTCTGCAAGATGAGAAAATACAGCAGCATTTTCCCTTGACTTGACCCTGTTTTGACAATGCATACCCAGTCCATAACTCCGTTTCCTAGGCAGCTGCCCTTCTCTCCTTGCTCCTTGAAAATGTGTTTCGAGGAATCTGGATATTAGAAAGAAGCCTTTTTAGAATAATTACCTACTTGCCAGTTAATGAGTCCCTGGAATTTTGAAAGAAGTCCGCATGACTACCGTTGAAAAGGTGTTACGGGTTTTCAATCATGGACTAGTTTAGATAAGCAAGCAATATTGTCAAGTGACAGCTCCAAACCTGTAGTGTTAATTTGCTGCTTTCAGCAGGTAGCTGTTCTCCGACAGTCATCTCATGGACACTGGGATTCACTGTGCATATTGCTGGGAGCTCTTCTAGAAAACAAATCTCATTTTCTTTTTTATTTTTTTAAGATTTTATTTATTTATTCGACAGACAGAGATCACAAGTAGGCAGAGAGGCAGGCAGGGAGAGAGGAGGAAGCAGGCTCCCTGCCGAGCAGAGAGCCCGATGTGGGGCTCGATCCCAGGACCCTGGGATCATGACCTGAGCCGAAGGCAGAGGCTTTAACCCACTGAGCCACCCAGGCACCCCAACAAATCTCATTTTCTAACAGCAAACATGGCCAAAATGTATGGCATTTTTTAAAACCTGAGAGGAAAACATTTCAAAGCATTGGGATATATAGCTGGTTTTACAAAAATTTGAACTATAATCTTTCTTTAAAATTCAATAATCATATTAACCAGAGTACATTCTTGTATAGGTGAGAATATCCTAGTCCTTGCTTTGGGAGTTTTAGGCTATGAAATATATCAACAATAGGGGGAAAGTAGTAATCAAAGAGAACACAATTTAATTTCTTGATAGTAACAATATTTTTTAGATTAGGATTAATAAGCACTGTGGAATCTGTTTTTAGAGACAAAAGGATGGATATTTAACAATAAACAGGAAATTACACATAAGACTAATTTTCTTTCAATTAAATGATTAAGCCATGGCCACCCTGAAAAAATATATCTAAATAATTGTTAAAGATACACTGAATAGAATCTCAAATATTATTCCTTGTAATGATTGATGAACAAGAGTGTAGCTATCAGTTTTTTGTGAAAACTACCTACTTCTACTATGAGAGAGCTGTTAATAATAAATTTGTGTATACATGTGAAAGAAAAGTCTATTTCATTTTTCTCCTATTTGCAATACCAATGTTTCTTCACATATTCGTTATTGTGACAACAGGTTGAATTTGCAATTCGCCATCTGCCTAAATAGCATTAACCTTCCTGTAACCTCGTAATAGCACTCTGCGTTTTGTCTGGTATTTGAATCTCTCTAATATAAGCTAGGAACAAAAGACATTGTCCTTTCTATTAGGCACACGTCAGTCCATTCTAGAAGCCAAAGAAAATAAAGTATCACATGGAGATGGACACTAACATTTGAAATAATTTTCATTAAAATGCATTAAACTGTTCTAAAAGAAATCAGAGAAAAAATGAACTAGCTTGCAAATAACCTTAGAACAGATTTTTAATTAATATCCTGTCACTATAATAATATATTTGTATAGCACCTTATAGTTTGCAAAGTTATCTTCACATAATCATTTCTATCTAAAAGGGGAACCTAGATAACAGGCTATAGATAAGTTTATGATTTCATTCCCAGTGGTAATCTCCATACTGATAAGTCTATGGGTAGCTTCCTAATCTCCTTTTGCTTGACCATGGGTAGCACTGACATTGTTGATCACTCTCTCTGTCTTGAAAAATTTAATTAGCCCAATTTCCCTCCCACCTTTCAGACAGGTCCTCCTTCGTTTCTTTCACTGTTTCTTCCTTATCTCTCCAGCTCCTAATTTGGAGTTCCTTGGTACTGAGAATTTGGACTTTTTCTCTTTTTTACCTACAGTTACTCCCTAGGTATAATTTTATACTCTTTCATGGTTGTAAACACCACCTAAATACTGATGACACCCAACTTGGTAGCCTTGCATGAATCACTCCCATTAATACCAGACCTCTATATTGAACTCCCTACTTGACATTCTGACTTGGAAGTTTAATGGGCCTTTCAGATGTGATTTGTCCAAATCTGGACTCCTGATAATCTCCCCCAAACCAGTTTATGCCCAGTCCTTTCCACTAACAGTAACACTGTTGCTCCAGTTACATAGTCATAACCATTGGCATCACACCTGAAAACCATCTAACAATCAATAACTTCTTGTTGAATTCACCTTCAAAAAGTAATCTCTTCCCCACTTCCCCTATAGTCTAATCTCAACATGAAAAGCAGATAAATCCTATTAAGATGCCAGCCATCTCATTTAAGCTCTCTGTGTATAACATGACGATGACTATTCACCTAATTCAGAGTGAAACTCAAATATCTAGAAAGCCCCAGGACAGGCCCCTGTTACTTTCCGACTTCATCTCTTGTTACTCTGTTCCTCATTATTCTGCACTTGTAACACAGGATTCTTTGGTGTTCCTTAAATCTGCCAGGAACATTCATACTTCAGAACCTTTGTTTATTTTTATTCCCTTTGCTTCAGTTATCCACAGAAAATCCATGTCTACCTCTCGTACTATTTTCATGTCTTCCTCAAGTGTTCTTGGTGATTCAGGGTCTGTTTGATTTAAAGTCACACACACACACACACACACACACACACCCTGACATTTCATATTCTTTTTTTCTTTCTTTTTACTTGTTTATGATTTGCTCCCCCTTCTTGAATATAAACTCCATAAGGCAGTGTTTATTTGCCTACTGTGTACCCTACCATATTCTCAGCACTGAGAATTGCCCTGGTACATAATAGGTACTTAACATATATTTATTGAATGCATACATGACCAGAAGAACAATTGTTTGCATAGTGTATGTGTTGTTTCAAAAATGGCAAAATCGAAGCCATTATGAAATGTATATTGACCAATTTATCAGCATGTCATAGTCTAATAAATATGCAACTTAATAATTCTGAAGGAAGACAAAGGTTTTAGAAAAGAGAAAGATGAAAGCCTGCCTTAAAAAAATATTGATGATAAGCATAAGACAGTGGTGAAGTATAACAATTTGCTTGCATTTGCTTTTATATCCCCTTCCCTTATATTTCTTAATACTTTTAAGAAAGCAGATTGAACACTACGGCCCTGGGGCCTCAGATGGCTCCTGACACATGGCAGGCATTCACTATCTGTTGAGTTATGTATCTACTTATACTATCAGTCCATTAAAAAAACACTGATAAGAAAATGAGATATACGAGAAGAGAAGGCATCACCTCTTTCAACAGGGATATCCAGAGCAGTGAAGCACATGATGGAAAGGTTCTCTAAGACAACACTGCCATATGAAAGGAAGAAAGGACATATATTTAGTTTAAGAAAAGATAAGTCTTGCTATAAGCGAATGAATATAATATGGGGAAAATGAGTAGGAAAAAAAGCACATTTAAAGGATAGATGAGGCTCCTTTGAGAGAGATTGTTTATTTCATGGAAAGTCCATGTATTCAAAAAAATAAATAAAATATACCATGAAACCTACACTATACAAATGTCTGGTTCTGAAAGGCAGAACAGTGTAAAGTTGCTTAATTTTTCATATGACATCTATTCACCCACCCACAAAAGACAGGCAGAAAGAAACATCAAAAGCCAGTATTTTCAAGTTGTTCATCAGGGGATGAAACATACACGATGAAAGAAATATTATGGGCATGTTTCTGTCAGGAGTTCACCCATTGGTGGCTGCACTGTGTACCTTGGCAAGACACCCGCATACCTTAACAAAGACAATGCTGGTACCCTGTGTAGATTAGCACAACATGAAACCTTTCTCATTCCCTTATTGACAAGTGTGTGTGTGCGTTATTGCTCTCCATAGCTTTCTAAGATGGCATCGGTCCCTCACAATATGGTCTGTTGGCTGCTAGCAACCCAGGAACTTCCATAGCTATTTGTGCCCTTATAGGTGGCAGAACATACAGAATTTGTAACCCATTCTTGGTATTCAACTACAACTCAAAGAGTTACTTATTTATGCCTCTATCATGAGACCAATTGTTGGTTCATTCGAGTTTGCTACATTAATATCAATATATGTATATAGTTTTGATATGTAAATATAATACTAATAAATATTATCAGAAAAATTTGTTTTTGTTATTTCTAAATATCACCACTGCCAGTATATTGTGCACTTTCACATGAACCAAGTTGTTTTTAAACTTTAAGCTATCCTAATATTTTTTCAAGCATCATGAATAATATCAGGTTGATTCCAACAGTAGGAATTTCAAATGCTTTATCAAATGGCTATTCTCCTATGTCCTAAGTTTCTTAGCAGGACACTGGTCTCTCATGCAACAATCATTTCATTCAGTCACATTAACATTATATCTGATAAAGTAGGCCATGTGCATAGGGCAGTCTTGAAAGAAGTTGGTCCTGAGAGGTTTACAAATTCTGAGAGATGAAAGTTAGAAAGTTGTATAAGATGAGCAAAGGTGTCACCTCCATTAGAATATAACCAGAGAGCACCCACCTGTTGGTGGCAAAATACTAAAGAAGATTGCAACCGGTGACACAGCACAGCTGCTGATGCCTCCATTAGGAACACAGATGAGGAAGCCTAATAGGATTAACCAACAATGGGTTATAATTCATGTCTGCCATATGTAGGCTGCATGAGGACAGTGGCTTTACCTGTTACGTTCTCCTTTGCAACTCCAGCTGGAGCACATTTCCTAGCACTGAGCACCTACGCAATCAATGTTTGCTGAACAAATGAATAGCTGCCTCTGCATCCTCATCATTCCTCCCATTTATAGAGCCCCTATTAAGTGCCACACTCTGGGCCAGATCCCTTATACACTTGAACTCCCCTTTCTACAGATGTGGTACCCATTTTAAAGATGAGAGAACTGTGACTCAGAGTGCTTGAATAATGTGTATATCATATTAAGCAGCAGAGCTGGATGAGTTGATTAGTCCACTGATGGAAAGGACGCATCCGGGGTCTAGGAGCACCAGCACATGTAACTATAGGAGGGAACCCACTTATGAACATTAGTATTTTCCCAATAATTTCAGGGTATTTTCCTTTGCTCCTTCTAGGTGGACGCATCAAAAATAAGTTCTAGTTCTGAGCCTCTGTACGAGCTTTCCCAAATTGAGGCAGGACCATTATAAACTGGGTTTTGAGAACAATTTCATTGGTTTCAACATCAGCATCTCATCTCAAGAAATGTTGAAGGAGTGTGACATTTCTAAATCATAGGCAATCAGAGGATAAGGGAACATTAAAATCATGCATAATGATTTACCTTGTAAGCAAACAGTATTAACCTCTACTTTCTCTAGTTGGACAATGGTATCTTTATTACATGAATCTATGAAACATATGAATGTGTACAGTGAGATTGAAGGAAGTGAAATGAGAACCTGAAAATATTCAGAGTTCATTTTCTCTATCTGTTTATGGTACAGTCTTGCCTGGACTTTTATAAATTCTACAATGACAGAATCATAATTTTATTCATAGTTTCTTTCTCATTTATAGACATTTAAAAGGGTATAATTTAAGCCACATTACTTATTCAAATATTTGACACAACATTTCCACTGGTGTATGAATAGAAACAGATATTTTTAAAATTCTCACTGCTTTAAACCTAGAATAGCAATTTAGCAGAACTCTACATAATAGCCCAAAGCCTATTTACAAAAAAAAACCCTTGAAAAATAGATCACTTGATTGAAAACTGACTTATTTACCACAGTAAAAGAAATTTACTAAATTTTTATTTATCATTAGCCTAGATTCTTTAATAATATGAATCTAGTTCATTAAAAATATAAACAAATAAAAAAATATATAACCAAATGTCACTTTTCATTCCAGTCAGATGACCAAACTTCTTCAATATTAAGAGTTTATTATTGAATTATTGAGTCCATGTTTCTCTTATGTCACTTTAAAGAAATGGAAATGGAAACATCTGGAGTCATAGTTGCTAGGAATAATAAAAGATAAGAATCTTTTTCATTTTTATATTCTGTAAGCATTTTATGGTTAATATTTCTAAATTAGCTTTTTGTGAGTTAGTGCTTTTCCCAGTTTCTGAAAGCTACATTTTGTACACTGTGTTTGTATATATCTCCCACTGTAAACACTGGTTTGACAGGTCATTCCAATTATTTCATTTTCTTAAAGTCTGACTCTTTTACTATAATAGGTTTGGCATTAATGAAATTAAAGGTTGTGACTGAATAGTGATAATGGTGTAACATTCCAAAAATAAACATTTTTCTTTTGTCTTCAAGTTTATTTCCTCTCACTACTCTAGCTAAGATTTGACATGCATATTTCACAGGAAGGCCATTATCTGTTTATAATGTGCAATTCCATTAAGAACATTACCTAGTTAATTTATAAGAGGCCATCTATAAAAAAATAAATAAAAAGATAAGCATCCAATAGAAGGTAGAAGGGAAGGAAGCATTTATATATCTCATTTGAAAATGAGTTTGTTAGAAAGCAATCTTTCTTCAAAGGAAGATTTACTGAGTAAACAGCATAAGTCAAGACATCTGACTTAGTTGTTTTGCAGCTGAGGAAACATAAGATAGTATCGTTTTATAATTCTCTCTCTACTTCTTTTTTATATACAGACATACTGAAGTGTATATATATATATATGTATATATAGATAGATAGATCTCAATATTATATTTATATAATTATATCAAATCATGATAGAATTCATATAACCATACTTCACATAAAAATAATCATTTCGTTGGGTTTTATTTTAATCATGTTACTAAAATTTCTCTAAAATGTAATCTACTCTTTTAATTATTAAAAAGAATATATAAAATATAATGTTAATACTTTATACTGCTAATTCAGGGCCATCTTTATAGACATCAATTACTCCACTGTAATAAAGCAATGCCTTTAGGACCTTGAGTAGTATGGGGCCACATTAAATGTCTTAGAGCATGCATTAACTATTTGTCTTCATTTTTTGTACTTCCATATTCTCCCCCATCTGAAATTATCATTATCACAACTGCCTTTCTATATTACTTTACATGCAAGTATCTAGATTAGGCAGCTCTCAAGTACAAAATAACATGTGTGAGCTTTGAGACAGACTTTCTCTTTGCTGCTGCTAAGACTTTCATTTCTGAGTTTGGAGCAAGACACTGCTACTCAAATAAAATATAAAAGAATGTTTATATGGTTCTATCTTTATTTAATAGGAGACTCCACTAAGCCCCCCAAAAAAAGAAAAAAAAAAGAGAGAAAGAAAAGAAGAAAAAAACAGCCTCTGGCATCTATCCTGCAGTAACATCTTGCCCATTTCTTGAAGTCCTTCCTTTCAGACAATGGATACAGATGAAGGGTGGAGTTATATCAGCATGGATCCGTACCTTAGATCCATCTTTAATTATGTAGATCATTGTTCCGGACTTATATTATTTAATCCTCCAATGAATGAACAAATATTAATTGTACACTTACTAGGTTGAGGCACCATAGCTGAAACTAGGGTAGATAAAAAATGAATTACAGACAAGCCTTCAACTAGCTCTTACATATCACATCTCATGCGTTAACAATAATGAACAGTTGAAGGTATTCTTTACAGACAGATGTATCATGTAAGGGCTAAAAGTACTCATTTAGAAGGCATATTTTTACTTAGTTTTTAATAAATATAATATTATGTTATAAAATTAGTTGTAACCATCATGATGTATACAACTTTTAAGTATAATTATTTTATTGGTGTAAGAGCAAGAGTTTTCTGAAGGACCATGCCACTATAATCACATATATTTCATTTATGTATTTAAAAATGGTCTTTATGGAGGAAAGGAGCAACTTGCCTCTTACAGGAGATTGAATAAGCTTACCTTAAGAATAGAGAGTATTTTATTTTTCTTTAAAAGACACCCTGTGTTCAAGGCACAGAAATTGTGCAAAATAAGAATGTGCAGAAGAACCTGTCCATTCAAATCCTCAGTTACTTTCCAGGATTATTTGGTTTCCAGTCATGCATTTGTCAAAACACACACATGCATTTGTCAAAACTGGGCTGGATTACAAGGTAGGTGAATTGATTGAAACATGCAGCCATAAGCCATTGTGGATAATATTCTATTTATATGGAAAAGAAAGATGGAAAATTACCTTTATAAGTATAATAGATGCATTCTTTCATTTTCTTAAAGAATGCATATATATGTACATATTTAATTTATCTGCAGAAATATTTAGGAATTGGAATTGCAAACAATTTCCACATGGCTAAACTGTGTCAACTGAATTATTTGTGCTTAACAAAGAGGCAAAATATGGTCTACATGGCACAGAGTGATGATTGGGACACTAATAATGAGTAATAAAGTTATTTCCAAACAGTAATCATGAAATTGTGTGTACGTACAAGATGTGTATATAAATATGTACATTCTAAAACTGTAGCTATATTTTGTACTTATATTCAAGTTTGAAATGAAAATTATTTTTATTTCAATGTGAAAAGGAATAAGATCCTATAAGCCTTTTGCTCCTCTTATATCTATATCTATATCTATATTTATATTATTTATATTTATATAAAACAACTAAAAACAGTTAAAGAAATTATTGGAAAATTAATAATGTACTAATTTTCCTCCCTTGATTAGAATGATTTAATGTTGCTTTTCCCATGTTAGTATTACTTTTCAGAATTATTCTAAGAGGGCGCCTGGGTGGCTCAGTGGGTTAAGTCTCTGCCTTCCGGGTCAGGTCATGATCTCAGTGTCCTATCCCTGTTTCTCTGTGTCTGCTGCTCTGCTACTTGTGATCTCTCTCTATGTGTCAAATAAATAAATAAATAAATAAAATCTTAAAAAAATTATTCAAAGAACTGCCTTGACAAACTGTTTTCCAGATCTTCTATAATCAACCCCTTAAACCTAAATAAATGTCCATTGTTTCAGTGGCTTGTCATTTTCCCTGAGAAATTTCCAAGATCAGAAATGCTAATGACATCTCATTCTTTAAGAAAAAAGTGGCATCTAGTTTATCTTCTCTTTTGTCCTGATACAGTTTTATTTACTGCTACGGTACATTTACCTTGAAGCAATATTCAAAAATTATTTTAATATTAAGGTAACACTTTGTAAAATATATAAAGCAGTAAAAGAGATCTATAATTTAAACCCTAAACCTTAATGTTAAAGCACCAAGGCATTAGGAAAAAAAAAATAAACAGAGAAATCAGAATGCTTATTAGACCAATTGCCACCAATTTAATAAGCTCCATGCTAATTATTAAATCAATATATTGTTAGATTAAAACTCTTTAGTTAAAGTCATAGTAAAATAGAATATACTATAATTTAAATGAGTCATTTAAAAATTTCTTAATTTTTAATAAGCTGAACATATAAGTAATCCTTTTTATATCCTCAACATTGTCTAGCATTGTATTTCGCACATGGTAGGAGCTAGAAAAGAAATATGTTAAACTAATTATAAGTGATGTGATCTAACAGCAATGTCAAAGTTTTTAGTTATTATGATTGTGTTACATAGCATGATTATGTTCATGTTCTTGAATAAATACAGATAGAAATATTACATAAAAGCAGCACTGTTATTCTAAGAAGTGACACAAAAATGAAAATGGACCATGAGTATTATTGAAAGAGAATAATTTAATGGAAAATTCCTGTGATGTTATACCCTGAGAAAGCAAAACTTGAGCCATATCAACCCTAATAAGAAATGACAAACCTTGAAAAGCTATCTATAAATTTTCTTTAAAGCAGTATGCTTTTCAGATAAGCAAAATTGTTTTACATTGTTACTAACTTCTATAAATGCCAGTTCAATTTCAGAATCTATTGTTTAATTGTGATCATATAAAAAAAGAATCCTTTCTAGAGAGCAAAAGCACTAAAAAAAATGAAAAGATTATGTTAATAAAGCAAATGTAACTTGTTACCATGGTAGCTTTGGAACTAAAATATTCAGGTAAGTCTTTTTTCCCCTATACCATTGTTTTGTGAGGAACTGGTTAGTTGATTACCAGTTCATGGAACCGTAATCCTTTAAAATGGTGTCATTTGAAAGGGAGAATGTGAGACTCCCATGGAACAATACAATCTTATTGCCATGCTTCTACAAATAAATTATGGAGACTTGGAATACCAGAGGGTACCCTAATTATTAGGTAGATATGAAGAACCTTCATAAAGCATTAGCTTAATTTTTAAAATACTGCACAAAGGCATTGTTTTATGATAAAACATATTATAGACTTGCAATGCAAAATTGAAAGGTATTCTTTGGAAGAAAACTGGAATCATCCATTTGGCATGTTGACTGACTTTTGTGGCTTACATGGACAGGCACCAGAGGGTACTCTTTTGTCTTCTATTTTAAAATAGAAGTTTAGGGACTCTGAGTATAAATGTGATCCATTCCATTTGTAAATCATAAACATATGGTTCTTCCTTCCACCGTTAATGTCATCTTAAATCTTATTCCATGACTCTTGGAGATTGGTTGTAATTAGAATAAATTTCAAAGGTTGGGTCCTTTCAAAAGAGCACTAATTTCAGAGCTGAAGGGTTTTCTTGTTTTTTTTTCTTTGGGGAAAAAAATCCTCAAAAAATTTTTTTCTGTAGAAGAAGTAAATCTGATAACATTTAGACATTTATAAGTATATTAGAAATCACTATTGTCTCTGAGAAGTGAACCCAAATGAAATAAAAAAAAATAGTTCCTACTTTCAGAACTACCTCCAAATACACATAAATTTTTCCCTTCTAATCAATAAAAAATTGTCATTTTCTTAAAAGGCAAAACACATTTTCTCTTCATTTTCAAAGAAGGCTATGCCTTTAAGTTTTAACAAAAACAGTTAACCCCAAAATGCAATTCTTTAAAAGAACATTTTGTTCTGGGTAAGAATTTTCCCAGCAGGTCACCCACTGCCATGTTTGGAGATTTGCATAATAACACAACTAAACACCTGACCCATCTCTGCATGTAGAAATTAATAACAAAGGTCTTTCTCCCTTCTAGGTATCCATTGCCATAGTTACTCCTCAAGTTCTTGAAAATATGCTTAAATAAAGGAAGTTGTAAGCACTGGGGTAGAAATTAATCACTGACTGGAAAATAAGTTTCCATGATGAGGTCAGGCTTTTGTTTCTGGATCAGACTCAAACAGACAGTATTCTGATTTGAGCAGAGCTGATTTCCTCTGGTTGGAGATCTGGCTCTTAGGGTCTCACAAAAAACACTGGCCTCCTTGAGTGTGTAGGAATGGTTGCTTTATGTATTTGTTCTCTCAAGCCCTGGAAAAACCAAAATACAAAAACCTTTCAACAATTCTTATTATAATGGTGAGCCAGGACCCTGGGTCTATAATGGGAATACAGTGGAAATATCAAATCGGGAACTGGTCTTGTGGGAACAAATGACTGTCCAGGAGTCTTCAATGATGGACCATTACTTTTCAAGGGCAACTAATGAATGCAGGACGTTGGAATGGTTATGTGGACATGAGGGGAACTCAAGTTATAACTCTTAATATTAGGAAAAATCAGGAACAGGTGGAGCAAAATTAAAGCTATCCAATGAGAAGAAGACCTCAGTCTCCTTTGTGCAGGGAATGAATAAGTTAACTCTCAGCCTCATTGAATGAATAAATAAACGTCCCCAAATAATGGGAAAACAATTCTTATGCATGCCTGGCAGGAATGCAAAATGGTACACAAACTTCTGTCCAACAATTTTGTGAGATGTTATCAAAACCTTTAAAATATTAAAATCTTTTGACTTGATAATTCCACTTGGAAGAATCTTTCCCAAGGAAATAACCAGAAATTTGTTCAAGGAATGATGCATAGAAATGCTCGCCTTAGTTACTCATGATAGTAAAAAAAAAAAAAAAAAGAAGAAGTATGGTCCCTTAGATTTTATAGCTAAGTGAATTATCCCAAACCTAACTGTAGAATGTAAAAATTATGTAAGATTAATTTTAACTAAAATTATAATATTTAGTAAAAAATCAGGAATGTGTGTTGATAGATATAGATATATATCTGTAATATTTTGTGATATAATGAATGTCTATTAAGTCTATTATGTCTGTTGCTTTATATCAAGAGAGAATGTCGGTCTTTTTTTTTTAAGATTTTATTTATTTATTTGACACAGAGAGATCACAAGTAGGCAGAGAGGCAGGCAGAGAGAGAGAGGGAGAAACAGGCTCCCTGCCGAGCAGAGAGCCCGATGCGGGGCTCGATCCCAGGACCCTGAGATCATGACCTGAGCTGAAGGCAGAGGCTTAACCCACTGAGCCACCCAGGTGCCCCAGAGAATGTGGGTCTTTATACAATTTTCTTAGTAATTTCTCTCAGGTATCTTGAGTTCTCTGGATACCAATTTTGCAATATTTCTTGTTCATGAAATTAAAACACATTAATGTTGTAACACTGTTCCTAGGAAAGATTATAGGTTAACTATATCTTTTTCATGTGAAGTACTTATACATTTTTTGATCCTAAACATAGTGTTTAGGGGTCTTTCCCCTTCTCTATGAAATTCCTAATTACTTCACTTAGTGTCATCCCTATGACTCAGGTCTAATAAGATTGCCTAGAGAGTACTCTGCTCTGTAAAATCTAACATCATTTAGATTGGAGACAGGCAAAGTAATGAGAAAACAATTTTTATCAAAACTATCCTTTTCAAACCACAGGAAAAGATACCCTGGCAGCCCTGTCATTTGCTAGAATAATAAGTCTTGAGCAGCGACTCCCATCCTCACTGAGGTCTTATTAGTCTCTAGTAAGAGTCAGTAATACACTACAAGTCCAGGGCTCAAGATTGTGGAAATAAAAATAAGGAGTGAGGCTAAGAGTTGAGTTTGCTTAAATAATGCATCTAAAGATGAAATGTGTCTCAATTTTTTAGTCATGGAAAGGATGGCAAGACTTACTACAGTTGAGAGAGTCAAAGTGAGGTCATCTAAGCTGAGTGAGTTACCTCTAATTTTGCCTAAAGGCATGGTTTAATGAATAATTAACATGTTATGCTTTTTAGTATTTTCTAACTTCTCTATAATGAACATATAATGGGAAAAATGAGTATATTCAAACAAAATAAAGTTTGAAAAAGTTGCCAATTCCTAGATAAATGAATGACTTAGGGAAATATTTACTACTTGGAGCCTCCATACTGACTAATTCAATCATTTTGCTCACTCATCCAGCAAATATTTATTACATATCTCATATGTCTAGGCCCTGCTGTAAGGGGCCTACAACATTCTTGCCTCCAATGAGCTCACAGTCTAGCAGGAAGAGGTAAACATAACAAATTAGTTCAATAAGTGTTTACAGCTTATTTGATAGAAATATGAACAAGATCCAGTAAAGAACGAAGAAGGGAATGATTACTGGCTGGTGAGGAGTAGGAAAGGCTTTGCATGACAGGTGATTCTTAATAAATTGGAAAGCCTGTTCTACCATGGGGGCAAAAGTATGGGGGAGTTTCAGGCAAAAAAGTACAATCTTCCAGATGAATGGTGACAAGAAACACCTTGACATTTCTCAAGAATAACAAATTGTAGGATTTGGCAGAAGCTGGATGACAAGCGAATGGAGAAACAGAAGATTATGAGGGGCTGTGCCTACCCCTCTAGGAGTTTGGGGTTTTTATTAAAGGGGATGGGCCTGAAATGTTAGGAAACCTATTAGGACAGAAGTATGAGTTCTTTTTAGAGGTTGATCATTTAGAAGTGTTGAAGAGGATGAGCTATAGGACTTCGAAACCTCCCTAACACAGGATAAAAGGGAATATATTATATAATTTATAATATATTAACTCCAGATATAATAAATTCCAGATTTCTGACTAACAGGTCTGGCTGGATGAGGACGCTATCTGTTGAGTAGGAGAACATATGGATTATATTAGATGAGAGGTTAGTGGGAGAGATTAAAACATTAGAAAGGGAAGTCAATGAGTTCAGTTTTGACACATTGAATATAAAGGCCTGGTGCTGTTAGATATTTAGACTTGGCTTGAAAAAGACTGGGTTGTAAACTCATTGAGTGAAGACATCCCTGTCTCCCTTATTGTGCAAAGGTAATATTGAACATAATTAATCCAGAATGGCAAGGCAAAAATCTTGAATGCTGGTCACAGCACTGGAATGTGAACCTGGCTGTCCCCTACTGTACCACTAATTTCCCTTTAATTGGTTGGGGAATACACAGAAGGAGGTGTCTGGCTGGTAGAGCAGGAGAGTAGTGAGTATGTATTTGGGATCTTTGAGGTAGTGACTGTTTACCTACTGGTTTGAAAAATATTTCACTGTTTCAACTGCCATATAGCCATATCTATAGTTAGCATTCGTTTTTAGCCCTGTTTTTTGGATCCTTTTTGCATTTTTATTTTGACTTTATTTCCCTCTTAATTACTTAGCAAAACTTACTAAGAGAACATGAAACTGAATAAGGGAGAAATGAGTCTTTTCTGTGCTGTCGTCAGAGCATATAAAAGAATTACTGCATCTCATGGGACAGATCAAGAAATAGTGGCTATGAAGAAAGGAGAGGAAGGAATCCTAGAGCAGCGGCATTGTGGTGAGCTCTGATCATTGACTGTTTCCTATTTAGGCTATTACCTCTCAGGCACAGGCAGAGAGATTGGATTTGCTGCACGTAGCCAGCTCTTTTCCATCATCCAGTTTTGGATCCTACCACTTTCCTCACTGTGCTGCTGAGGAAAAGCCTTTTAGTGATGCTCCTACACTGGAGAAAGCTATTTGCCTATGAATAGGAAAGCAGCAAACAAATCAAAATTCCTCTGTGTTACCCATTTAAAATTCTATTGCTATTTTCCATAACTTATTGAAGAGGCAATGCATTCGAATGATAGCTTATTGTACTGGGAGCCAATAAATGTTGGTCTTAGCACCAAATCTATACTTTCTAATCATAAAAATAAGACTAAGTATCATTACCTGTGAAATAGGAATAATAAAACCTGCTGGGCCAAGTTTTATAAGATTGCCAATAAAATAATAAGGGATACCTGTGAGTTTTGCACCTCAGTGATCTGACTATATTGAGCTAGTCATTTGGCTACTTTGGGTTCCCATTTTTTATCGTCTGAAAATAAGGAGTTTTTCTAAGGTAGTAGCTTTCCTAAATCTAACATTCTACAATGTTACAAACTGGAAAGACCATTTTATGGGTGATTGCTGATACCTAGATAGTCTTCTTTTGGGGGGGGTGGATTTCTTCTCCATGGTTTTTGGTCCTTGTAAAATGCAGTCACATCTTCAGGTGTAAACCTAAATGAAGAGAGCTTAAAGACTAAATTTGTATAAATTACAAAAGAGCAAATCACTTACACAAATACCATAAAAATCCACGACATGCATTACAGAGACATTTGCAAGCTGTTCATAATTTTGAAATCCAGAAAATTAAATCCCACCACGGTAAATAATGATACAAAACAGAGGAGGTGGGTTTTATTTTTTATGTCTTCTCTATTGATAACCACAGAGAAATGTGAGATAAGAGCTTCCTTTTCTATTCAAGCAGCCTTTCCTTTAGATGCTCGTCCTTCTGCCACCAACACATTCCTTCATTTCTGCCTGTTCTAGTTGGACAAGTCTAATGATTTGCCCTCACGAATAGTCACATCATGAATGTACCTACTTTGATTCTCTGTAATTCTTTATATTCAGTTGTTTCTCTTATGACTTCTCTTATTGCATAGTATTTGAATATGGGGTAAGGGAGAAGTCTGGAATGAAATTACATAATTTCTGAGTGTCTCAGTTTCCCATGCCTAAAAAATGGGAATAAAAATTCTATCTACCTTATAGGAATGATGTAAGAATTAAATAAAATAGTCCACAGAAAGTCTTATATCGATAAGAGCATTGTCAATAAATATTACCTAGTTATTATCACTGACAGAGATAAGACTGATTCATTAAGTTTGTAATTGAATTTATGTTCCCTTGAAAACATAATCAGGTGAAGGAATTTAGAGAAGAGTTATAGGGAGTCTATGTAAGGGGGTTTAGTTTACCAGATGATTTGCCTATCCATATCAGGTTGCAGAGGGTTTTCAAGTGTATTCTTTATCTGAGGTCTGACAATACATAGAGTCTGAAAGATATAGAATGGTCATAATCATGGAATCAATTTTAAAAGGTTTTTCTCAGGCTTCACGTTTTTTAAAAGATTTATTTATTTATTTATTTATTTAAGAGAGATTAACAGAGAGGGGGAAAGAGAAAGAGAGCGCACACAAGCATGCTTGAGGGGGGGGAGGAGCAGAGAGGGAAGGAGAGGGAGAGAGAGAAGTTTAAGCGGGCTCTACACTAGCACAGAGCCTGACATGGGGCTCGATTTCAGGACCCAGAGATCATGACCTGAGCCGAAACCAAGAGTTGGATACTGAACAGAGTGACCTACCCAGGAGGTCCCGGGCTTTACATTTTTTAATACAAGTAGAGTGTTAAACATGGGCTCACTAAATATTGGTTAATTTGATTGTCCATTTTGTTATTAACTTAGCTTTGGGAAAATTCTCTTGTTCCCTGAAGGTCAGTCATTAGCCAGCTCTCCTTTCAGGGGAAGGTTTTGTCTTTCTCCCTGGCAACTTCCAGTTCAGATGATATCAGCAGGCGCTGGGAAACAGGTGAAGACCCCACCATCTTATTTTCCTAAATGGTCTGCATCAAGTGTAGCTGAACTAATTTGGATCATCAAATTTGCCTCTCAGGGGTTCTATCTAAACATCCTGGTGAATAACGCCAGGTTACGTGGAAGAAGGCTCTATGTACACTCTACACCACTGGAGTACAGAAAAGTATGCCAACTGCATGAATATAGATTTAGAAATAGCTTTAATACAGTGATTTATTTCACAAATGGGAATAGGTCACACAGATTTTTCATTACCTCCCCTTATATTTTCATTTGTATGTTACATGATTCCAAAGTCTTATAGATCTTTCCATGTAAGTAGTATATATATGTACTCCATCACTTTTTTTTTTTTTTTTTAAGATTTCACCCATTTACTTGACAGACAGAGACCACAAGCAGGCAGAGAGGCAGGCAAAGAGAGAGGAAGGGAAGCAGGCTCCCCGCTAAGCAGAGAGCCCAACGCAGGGCCTGATCCCAGGACCCTGGGATCACGACCCTAGCTGAAGGCAGAGGCCCAGCCCACTGAGCCACCCAGGCGCCCCTACTCCATCACTTTTAATTGCTTCACAAAATTTCCAAGATATGTGCCATAATTAATTTCCTTTCTTTTAGGTATTTCCTGTCTTTTAGATATATAGCTAATTCACTATTTTGTTTTTATGAATGATATACAAATTTTTGCCCTGTGTCTTTTAAAATTTCTTCTCATTGTACTTCAGGCTCAGTAACAACTTCCACATGAACGTTTGCATGGGTAGTTTATTTTATTATTATTATTAAGCACTTTTCCTAATAGGGCTCTCATTTTTTTTAAAGAACTGAATAGTCATAACCCTTACATTATTTTAAATATGTAAAAATATTAACAAAGTTAGATTTGGGAAAGGAAAAATCATTTGGCAAATATTGAGTAATGTGTTTTAATGTATATATGGATATTAATAGAAAAAGATCCAGAGTTATCCAAATATGTGATCTGCCTCAGAAAATTTTGAATTCCTTGTCGTTAGAAATGTCTAAATATAAAACAGACAACTTATTTACAGAGTCATTTCAGTGGATATTAAAGTATTCAATGATTAATCTAGATTACTTAGGGACTTTCTAACCTTAAGATACTTTAAAATAAAATTAAAAAATTAGAAGGAAAATGGAGGCCAGTTCATTGCAGGACATTACTGTTCACATTTTATTTTTAATTCATCCATATGTGACAAATTAACAGTGAGCTAAAAAAATGGGCTGAAATCTTTAGTCATATAGGCCATAAAAACTACTTAACTTGACAAATGCAATAAATCTGGCCAAATATATGATTAGTAAAGAGTGGGAAGTTCTCAAAAAATTGACTTTTCTATGATTTCATGTAACTAGAATTAGATATCGATAGTGTACTCCCATAACTAGTGTTCCAACATGACTAATTATTCATCATTATTGAAAATGTAGCTGCAAAATTATTTGCCATGATTTATTCTCATCTACCTTTAGCAAATAATCCCTTCAGTGTTAAATCCTTCTCAAAGTAGGAATTCCTTGTTATCAGTTGCTATCACATAAAAAAATTACTTACTTTTAATTCTGTTTGTGCAGGAAGTGTACTGGTTGAGTAATACAGACTGAGACTCCTCCTTTTCCCATAGCATTGAGACTTAATTCAAAGGTATACTTTTGCCTTGGAATAACAGAGGAGTGGGCATTCAGCTTGCTAGTAAATGGCAGGGCCAACTCAGGAGAAAACAGATTTTATTTTTCTCATCCTCTCTAAAAGGTCTTGCTATTATGAGGAATAGCACTCCCTTCGAGAATCTCTTTTGGATATTAACTTTGGAAATTGTCTGCACAAAATTACATAAACTCTCCATTCTCTTAAAGGGCATCATTACATTTTGGCCTGTGATGATAATCGTCATGATTTGAAATGGCCAGTGGCAACTATATCTTTGACATTTATTATACTATCTTTAGTGGTCTTTTTACCATAGTCATAAGGGATGCTGCTTTGTAACGGTAGTAATATTAATTGCTACCATTATCTTGCCTCTTACGCTAAATTTTGGGTCAAACGATGGGTATAAGTCTAAATGAGCAGTCAGGGATGAAAAGGACAAAGGAGTAGGAGGAAAATACATGACTGGTTTGAGTCCTGCAGCATACCGAGAGGTAATTTACACAAATAGGCTAGACGAAAACAGATGGGAAGAGGGAGACAGGGAGAGAGGTGACTAATGACACCTGACTGCCAAATGACCCTGTGGGTTTAAAAGCTGGCAGGACACCTAAAATTGCCAGCAGCCACTCGGAACTGCCCAGTTCTTGCTCACATTTCATTTAACAGGCTAACCTTGGTCTCTCTATTGTTACCATCGCTAGGGAAATTTATGCAGTATCTAATCATGATCCAGAAAAATACACATTCTAACTGGACTCTCTTCTTTTAGAAGCTGTGTGTTACTGAACTGTTAAGGAGTTTATTGTTCGAATAGCCTTTGTTTCCAACAGGGAAAATTTGATGCATGTGTTCTTTTAAGAGCCTCTTTTGTAAACCTATAGTATGGGGCACCTTTTGTGGCTTAATGAGAACTGTGGTGAAAAGAAAAAAAATTATTTATTCTGAGAACATAACTATATGATTAAATACTTTGCTTTTGGTAAAATATCTTTGATTCTGACAGATGAGAAATTCCTAGAACTATATATAATGGACTCCTACCTGCCTTCTATTCTCTTTTTGGCTTTAAATTTTTAATTTATTTTCAACTACCAAATTAATGTTCATGGATGTTTATTGAACTACACCCTGGGCTTGGAATCAAGAATGTCAGGTGCTGGTATTAGGTATACTATAAACTAGCTAAGTGCACTAAGAAATAATTTGGCACCCCTGTGCTTAAATTCTTCCATCTCTACAAAGGAAATAACATATTCTGTCTAGTGCTATTGTGAAAACCATATGAGAAAAAAATATGTGTGTGTATAGAAAGTGTAAAATCTGGATTACCAAATTCAGAAGGACTCTCTCCAGAATTTATTTCCAGTGAGAGTTCAGAAGTTCCTGGCCAATTAAAAATTATTAAAAAAATGTTAATTCATTCTGTATTAGCTAGGAATCTTTAGAATGTTGATATAAATTATGATATTATATGCTTTTCTAAGCAGCATTTATGGATCTTAAATCCCCTACATATATTTTTGAAGATCCATCATTCCTCTTCTTTTAATCTCTAACAAACTACAGGATTATATTGGAAAAGTAGACTGGAAATACAGACTAAGGTTTAGGCCATATTTAATATTTCTAAACTATACAATGTTAAATGATCATTCTTTTTTTTTTAAGATTTCTCTTTCTCTCTCTCTCTGTCTCTCTGTCTCTCTCTCTTTTTTTTTTTTAATGAGAGAGAGTGAAAGGGAGAGTATGTGGGAGGGAGGGGCAGAGGGAAAGGGAGAGAGAGTCTTAAGCAGACTCTGTAATGAGCATGGAGCCAGATGCAGGGCTTGATTCCATGACCCTGAGATCAGGACCTGAGCCAAAACCATGAGTCAGACACTAACTGACTGTACCACGCAGGCACCCCTACAATGTTAAATGATCATTATTATTGACATTTGAAAACTGATTCTTCATCTTTGGCTTTAGTACCTTGGAGAAGAGATTAATGAACACCAACAGAAAATGAGTTACATTCCAGAATTTAAAATTTTTAAGCTTAAAGGAAAACTTTTAGGAATCAATTTGTTCAACATGATCATGAAATTTATCCCCCTTCCACACTCCCATCATTTCCCACATCTGCACCTATAAAGGACTTTAAGTATAATTTATTTTTTAAACTAATGGATAGAGGCCATTGCATATAGGGGGGAAAACACAAATAAACCAACCAACAAACTCTAGATTGTGAAGGCGGGGGTCCCCTTAACTCAGGCAGCAGACATTCTGTGTGCCAGTAACTAGGGAAGAGACAGGTCCTCAGACACAACAACCACAACTGGAAGGTAAGCCTTGGAAAAGTCTCACTCTCTGGACTCCAGAGATGCCCAAAGAATTGTTCTGATAGTATGGGGAGATGAGTAGTACTAGGGACAGGCGGAGTAGGAATCCTGAAGGCAAGGAAGAAAAATACACTATCAGCGAAAATAGCAGCAGAATTCTCTCTATTTTTTTTTAAAGATTTTATTTATTTATTTGACAGAGGGAGATCACAAATAGGCAGAGAAGCGGGCAGAGAGAGAGAGAGAGGAGGAAGCAGGCTTCCCGCTGAGCAGAGAGCCCGATGCGGGGCTCGCGATCCCAGGACCCTGGGATCATGACCTGAGACGAAAGCAGAGGCTTTAACCCACTGAGCCACCCAGGTGCCCCAGCAGCAGAATTCTTGAAATTAAGAAATAAAAGGAACCATCAAAGAATGGAGGAAATAAGAATTCAGGAGTTGAGATACGAACCCTCATATTATGACTTTGGCCTGCAACTAACTGAATTTGCAGGGCTCTGACGGGTTCTTGGAGAGCCTGTGAACTCCATGAACCATATGAACTCTATGAATCCCTATGAATATTGGGTGCTTTAGCTCACGGTGTACCATAACACCATAATCACTCTCTCTACCTTGGCCCTCCGCCCAACCAAATTTGGTAGAGTAGGAAGAAAATTTCTGTAATGTAAGTTTTCATATTAAGGATAAAGTTTTTCTTTATTCTGTAGTTGTAGCAATGCTAATTTCATTCAAATCTAAAGATGAAATACCAGAAACTGTGTGCACATGAAGAGTAAAACTGTTTTTAGCTTTTT